>JAHKKF010510874.1:0-21812 GCA_019740295.1 Labeo calbasu | reverse complement strand
AAAACAGTCTAAAAATGCATTTCATGGATTCTTGTTGGTGGAATGCATCGTTCTGGTATTTTGCCGATTACTCGACATGGCCAAAACGCAATCAAGGATTTTAAAATTGAGTACTCTAATTGAATCAAGGAATCGCGACAGCCCTACAAAGTTGAGATTGTTCTTGTCAAACCTGCAGCTGTGAGTTAATGTGATTTAAGAGCTACGACAGAGATTTCAATATTTAAAACACAAAACTACCATATGGATTCAGATAACTTATGGACAACTTTAACTGAATTTGTATTTCTATTTTGTCCTATTTTGGAGCTTAAAAGCCTTAAACCTTATTCACTTGCATGCAAGTAATCCCCCTTTGGAAAAAATAATATGGGTTTGGAATGACATGAGGGTGAATAAATGACAAAAGTTTTCATTTTTCAGAAAGTTGACCTATTCCTTCAACCTTTAGGCTGAGAAGCAAAGCAAAAGAGACATGAAACGTGTGTTTGTACTGATCTGTGGTTTCCCAGCCTCTCTCCTCTACAACTCCATCTCTGGTCTTTCTCTAGCGCTTGGCATACGCTGAAATAGCGGCAGCTCTGTAGCTGTTTGGAAAATGTGAGTCTGGAAATCATTCCCTCATTTTTCGCTCTACCGGAATAGATTGAGCGAACAGTAGCGTCAAAGTCAGACGCTTTTTCTTTGAAACTTTCCTCTGAGTTTGACTGTCTTTTAATAATGTGTAATGCTTTAAGTGCTAGTGTGACCCTCCCTCCTGCTCTCCTTTCTCTCCTCTCGGGACCACACAGGCGTCGAACCACATCAGAGCAGTCGAGTCAATGTGCAAACTCACACACAGAGAGTGTAAAGTGAGCAGCAACAGAACCCGTCTGGCTTTATGAGAGACAGACACACACCGGCCTGAAATAGCACTCGCACACACACCGTCGTGGACCTTTCCACAGACGCCAGCCGCTGCCACACTCTATCCAGACACACACAAGCACCCCTGACATGCTGACATTAAACTCTGTGGCACCTAGGACCCGAAATCAGTGGTGTTACTCTTGTTATGCAGTATATTTTCACATCCCGATCACTCGTGTCTTGATATACTGAATAAAATATTGAACTTATGAATTGTTAAAGATGCAAATAAAATTACATTTTTCACCATTTTAAATAATTTCACTATTTTGGTTTCAATGGATGTTACAATTTTCACCATGTTCTGGGTGCTTGCACCTTAAAACATGAAAATTTGCCAATTTACCAAGAAATGTTTCATGCATTTTGTATTTTTATTCTTTTGCCAAGTTTTTCAAACATGATTTCTTTGGAGAATTGTTTTTTTTCTTGTTAATTATTCCACTTTATAAGTTCCAATGTGCTCAATACCACTTTACAACCTTTAACTAAAAGTCAGTCGTAAATACACCATCCAGGAATTTACATTGTTTTTACGATTGCATAAAAATCAAGTATTAGCAATGCATTTGATAAATTCTGTGACATTTCGTGGTATTAGTCAGTAAAATATTCCATCCAGTTTAATATAACAGGATTTCTACAGGTTTTACTAAGGCAAATTTAAGACATTTTTTGGGACCAATTAAAGTACATTTAAGGAATTAATTAAAGAGGCACAATGTGCCAATATGCAAATATAAATGTCTAGAGGGCACAAAAAGTGACCCTGGACCACAAAACCAGCCATAAGTAGCACGGGTATATTTGTAGCAATAGCCAAAAATACACAATATGGATCAAAATTATCGATTTTTTCTTTTATGCCAAAAAGCATTAGGATATTAAAGGGGTCATCGGATGCCCTTTTTCCACAAGTTGATATGATTCTTAAGGGTCTTTAATTAAAAGTCTATAATATACTTTGGTTAAAAATTCTCAATGGTAGTGTAAAACAACACTTGTTACCTTGTCAAAATGTGCTCTGCAAAAATCATTCTGTTCTGGTCAAGGTTGCTTTAAATGTTAGTGAGCTCTGCTCGCCCCGCCCCTCTCTTCTCTCTATGGAGTGACGAGCCTGTTTACTTTAGCCACATTTAGCCGCTAAACTTGCATGTTATTAGGAAAAAAAACCTTATACTCACTTCTGCTGTAAGTGAACCTGCATCACGAATGATTTGCACGAACATAGACGGATAAATGTAGATCGAGAGACGCATTCCACCCACAAACAAATGTAATCCACTGCATCTTCAGCAGCTCAGATGTCGGGAGTAGATGACGACCACTACATTCATTACTACATCCAGCAACACAACACCTCAATCGCTCAATCGAAGATATTCTTGTCTAACTTACATCCCTGCTCTGGCATTGAAACATTGGAGGTCTGACTGTTACAGCTGATTTAAGGGTCTGAGGTAAGACGCTCATGTTAATCAACTATCGTGGGAGCGGCCCATTTTTTATTTTTACAGATTAATTAAAAACCACTGCATGGATTTTTATCATTATAGGGTAGATGTGTACATACACTGCCAACATGTAAAAGTGAACTTTGCATCCGATAACCCCTTTAAGTAAAGATCATGTTCCATGAAGATATTTTGTAAATATCCAAACGTAAATACATTAAAACCTAATTTTTGATTAGTAATATGCATTGCTAACAACTTCATTTGGACAACTTTAAAGGCAATTTTCTCAAAATTTAGACTTTTTTGCACCCTCAGATTCCAGATTTTCAAATTAGTTGTACCTCGGCCAAATATTGTCCTATCCTATCAAACCATAAATACAATTGAAAGCGTATTTATTCAGCTTTCAGATGATGTATAAATCTTAATTTAAAAAAAAAATTATACTTATGACTGGTTTTGTGGTCCAGGGTCACAAATGAGCAAGTCTTCAAAGTTTGAAATTGCAACATCCAACAGATGTCAATCACTTTTAGAATAAATAAATAAACCTTTACTGTAACACTGATCACACTGCAAAAAGTGTTGCTCTTTCTCAGATATTTTATTTTCCAGTGCAAATACCTTAAATCAAGGTACATTTACTTAATGCAAAATGGCATAGGATAATAAGTCTTGTTTTCTGAGAAACTGATCAAAATATAGTGAATAAAAAACAAAACACAAGAACAAATCTGTCAGTGGGCTCAGAAAAATCAATTTATTCAGAGGAAAACCATGTTTTCAAGCCTCACTGACAGACATTTGTTTTTTGTTTTAAGCATACTCACTTCATTTTGTTCAGTTTCGCAGATAGCATTACTTCATTTTGAACCTAAAGTAAATTTATCTTGATTTATGGCTGTTTAGTTAGCTGAACCAGAAAGCAAGACAACACACTGAGAAAGACATTCGTTTTTGCAGTGTAGGAACATGTAATGACTTTATGAATTCAAGACTTTCTGCTTTAAAACATTTTAAGGCCTTACTTGTGGAAGGCTGAATTCACTTTAAGATCTGCAGAAACCATGACATTATAAATATATGACAATAAAAATATTTCTTATATTATCATATACTGTATATTACATAATCAAAAGAATCAAAATCAACAAATTTCCCTCCAGTAGAAGCTAACTCTGAATCTCTCACTGAGCAAAGACTAACTTTTAGCATTTTATTATCATCCTGCGGCCAATGTGTAAATAATCAAAGCACAATACAGTGAGAGAGTATGTTTCTTAAAGCCTTTTATGCCTTTTTATAGCAAATATACAAATTGCATACATTTTGTAAAAGTTAAAAATGCACTGCATAACAGCAGTGACCGAGCGTGTCTGCTGGGGAGGAAAACACCAAACAAGTGTCTGAATTATTTCAATCCAGGTCATAGCAGCATGGAAGAGCAGACAAATGCAGCATGAAAGCATCAAAGCAGGACAGACGGTGTCGTCTCATAGTTTTGCGGTATAGCTAAAAGCCGTTCGTACACAAATACACACGGCAGAAACCCGAGAGCGCAGCACCTACTCATTAAAAGTGCTAGACTGTGAACTATCTATTTTTCAACACACCCAGCATTTCAGAAATAATAAAACATTTCGGGTGGGATGCAACCATGAATAGCTCCTGCACATTATTGCGAGTCTTGCTGCGTGTGTCTGCGAGTGAGATTGTCTGTCAGTTTAAATGTAATTTGGGCACTAGTACATCTCAAAAATAACCATGTACAAGACAGAAATTATAAGTGCCCAAAACCAACAATATATACTTAGGGCAGCCAAAAATGGTTTTTCAAAATTGCCTTGAAAAATAAAAACATCAAATGGTGCCCAAAAATAAACCCCGAGGACATTAGAGGTACACAAATGTCAAAACAAACACATGAAGTCTTTAGAAATTACTGTCTTAAACTGGTACTGAACGGCCAGACATACATGCTTTCTCCTGCTGAAAACCATCTCTACAATGATTGATGGGTCTAAGATTAGACACAAAAGGAAAACGTTTTGAGCTGCTACTGAGAGCAGTGTTTGTGGTTGGTTGGGGCAGTGACTGGTCAGCAGGGGGCAGTAGATCAGTCATGAAGATTCCTTTCTTACATAAACTGGCTAAATGAGTGGCATTACGCTGTGCACTCATTAAACTCATTTTCAGATAATGCCCTTCCTACACAAACAAACCAGCCACATGTTTGACAGCACAATCTCATTCTGCGGATGACACCAGGCGAGAAAAAAAAATGCATGCAGCAATAAAATAGTCAATACAGCAAATTAAAAATTAATTGAAAAAGTACAAATTATATGCTAGTTAACATACACATGGCCAGCAGTGACAGCAATGTCACATCATATACTTCAAACAACCATTTTAAACGTCTAATTCAGAACTATTTTAACAATTCAAGTTCTTGTCACTTGTAAGCACAGGCCTAAGTTATTTAAGTAAACTGCAAACAAGTCTTAAAGTTTTACACTGTCATTGGTTACAGCAACTTTCCTTTATTAACTGAATAAATCAAAGAAAACTTAACATGTTGCTACTGGGGGAATAAGTTTACATTATTTGCCAATTATCCAAGTAACGTCAAGTAATTTCATGCTAAGTAAATGACAGCAGCAATGCTAACATTATGTTGACACGGACAACGGCAATATCATGGTATGGCTGTGACACCATAGTATTTTAAAGTACTAAAGCACTATTAAAATGTATATGCAAGCAATATTACACTTACGTTTCAGACAAAGCAGCTACTACCGTGTTCATTGGAATGCCATGGTAAATCAATATGATAATATAAACTACGTATGTAAACAATATCTCACTTACGTTTCAGATATGAGCAGTTATTGTGTTCATTTTCGCTCTCCAAAAGAATTATTTCCAAACAGAGGCCAAAACAGCGACGTGCATCGAATTATCATGCAGTAAACAACACGAAAAATGATATTCCGGTACGCTAATGTACAAAATAACAGCCACTTTAGCCAATCAAAATTCTGGACTGTTTAATCAACAGTTGTCGCAACCAATGGCGTGAGCCTGGGGGCGGGATTAGGTGTTTGAGGGACCAATGACAGACAGGGACAGTGTTCGGGGAAAACCTGTTTGAAAATAATCATTGGCCGAATTCGGTCTGCTACCATTCTGATCTTTCCTAATCTGTCATTTTACATGCCAGAAATGGTAAGTGTAGTATGGTTTTCCGAATTCTACGGAATTCAATAATTTTTACAATTACATTTGATGACTCATAATATTAGAATCTGATAGCATCACCTACCACGTTTTTGTATTTTTATTTATTTTTTATAAGGGAACACTGTAGAGCTTTCTAGCTCTTATTGTTCATTATTTTGCAAATGATCTTGAAAAAGACAAAAAATTACAAATACGCGCACATCTACTGCATATTTGCAGCGAGAAAGCCTGTAACGTATAAGAAGAATAAATACTTGACACATGAACAAAACAGGACACAGGAGAATCATGCTGACAGCTCCTGTCTGTCCTGGGGCTACAGGGCTTCTGTCTGACGCTCAAACAGTCGCTTCTTTTCAGCAGTGTGGTTTTTCTCTTGTGAAAATTAGTTTGCAGCATCGAAACCACACAATTACCCCTCAACCACCTCACAAGCAGCAGCTGAGCCTGTCTGTCACGGGCCTTTACCAAAAGATGATCATTTCTCCTAAAGCACACGCAACCTCGCGCTCTTTCATAAACACCTGCGTGCGCACTTCACCCCTGCAGGATGCAGACATTGACTAGCTAATTATATAATCTGGGTAATTAGAATCATAAGTCAGAGCTGTAATAGCAGCTCTGAAACATTCAATAGAGGCTCATCTGAGAGGAGAGAGATAACAGCCTCAGCCTTGTACTACAGCACCTGAGCGCAAACCTCACACATAGCGCTGGCTGCGAACGCACGCGCTTCCTGGAAGCCCTATTATCACATGTGCCTGTGAGCTCTGCAGCGCGGCTCTGTGTTGTGTTAGTCACACAGAAAATATGTTTTATTGGAATGTTTTGATCTAGAGATCGCAGTCTGTGTGTGTGCGAGAGACGGTGTTGGGAATGGACTAGCTTTCTTACTGAATACAAGACAATGGACACCGTACTTCTTGTATTTTAATATAAATCACTGTGAGGCCCACTATTTTTCTATTAAAGTATAAGTAAAACAGTAGAATTTACTAGAATGGAATACTAGTTTACTACTTCAGCATAGTATGCATTGTATTGCATGCATTCATAACGTTTTTGTAAAAAAATAAAAAATAAAGAAAGGCTGCGTCCTACTTGATGTGCACTTGAAAGCTGTGTTCCATTCTGAAAGGCTTATCTCTTAAGAAGGAACTTCTGTCTATGTCTGCATGAGATAATATTTGTTATCAGAAAGTAATTTAAGCTTTAACAAACAAAAGGTCCACTAGGTAGTGTGCATGCACTAAACACGTCCACCTGCGATTGCAGTCAATAAAGTATACTTTAAAGGGCTTGCACGTTATAGTATACTTCATTTTCCACATTCTGCACCATCTAGCGCACAACTGAGCGTGAAAGCTCTTCAAAGGCCAAATGAACTTACAATGGGTGCTATGTGCACTTGTCCATTAAGTCCACAAAAGTGCAGGGTGTCCTTTTTGCATTTTAGGTTTATGCGCTAAAAATAACAAAGGCTATGCGTCTTCCAAGCACACTTCTGCCGAGCCTGCACTGAGGCGAATTCTGCAGCACACTTCTACCCATCAAAGCGGCATTACGCCATTGAAACTGTGGACTCGGTGGAAGACTGCAAGGACTTAGTGTTCCATTTGGGACAGGGCCAAAGTATACTTTATTTATTGTGAAAGTGGACAAACACATTCAATGCATGCGTGCTACATAGTGGACTTTTTGTTTTTAAGCGCACACTTTGTGTATACTTGCGGTCTCGTGAGCTAACAATGGCTGCCATGTGCACTTGTCTATTAAGTCCACAAGAGTGTATGGTGTCCTATTCATCATTTTACATTTATGCACTAAAAATAACAAAGGCTATTTTCCCTCCATGCGCACTGCTGCCAAGTCTATACTGAGGCAAACTCCGCAGCAAGCTTCTACCCAACAAAGCGGTATTACGCCACAAAGGTGTGGACTCGGAGGAAAACCGCAAGAACTTAGTGTTCATTTTGGGACAGGGACATTTATACTCTATTGATCATGAGGGTGGATGGACGCATTCAGAGCATGCGCACTACTTAGTGGACCTTTTGTGTTTAAGCACACACCTCATGTATACTTGCGGTCTTGTGAGCTAACAATGGCTGCCATGTGCACTTGTCCATTAAGTCCACAAGAGTGTATGGTGTCCTATTCATCATTTTAGGTTTATGCACTAAAAATAACAAAGGCTATTTTCCCTCCATGCGCACTTTTGCCAAGTCTATACTGAGGCAAACTCCGCAGCAAGCTTCTACCCAACAAAGCGGTATTACGCCACAAAGGTGTGGACTCGGAGGAAAAACGCAAGGACTTTGTGTTCGTTTTGGGACAGGGACATTTATACTCTATTGATCATGAGCGTGGATGGATGCATTCAGTGCATGTGCACTACCTAGTGGACCTAATGTTTTTAAGCACACACCTCATGTATACCTGTGGTCTTGTGAGCTTACAATGGCTGCCATGTGCACTTGTCCGTTAAGTCCACAAGAGCGTACGGTGTCCTGTTCGTCATTTTAGGTTTATGCACTAAACTTAACAAAGGCACTGAAGCGAACTCCACAGCAAATTTCTACCCAACAAAGCGGCATTACGCCATAAACGTGTGGACACAGAGGAAGACTGCAAAGACTGCAAAGTGTTCCATTTGGGACAGGGCCAAAGTATACTCTATTGATCCCGAGCGTGGATGAACGCATAGATGCATCCACACTACCTAGTGGACATTTTGTTTAGGAGTGCACACTTTATACTTGCGGTCTTGTGAACAGTGGCTGCCATGTGCACTTGTCCATTATGTCCACAAGAGTGTAAGGTGTCCTGTTTGTCATTTTAGGTTTAAGTGCTAAAAATAACAAAGACTATGCACCGTCCAAGCACACTTCTACCCAACAAAGTGGCGTTGCGCCACGAAAGTGTGGACTTGGAGGAAGAACACAAGGACTTAGTGTACCATTTGGGACAGGGCCAAAGTATACACAATCTATTGATTGTGAGCATTGATGGACGCATGGATGTATGTGCACTACCTAGTGGACCTTTTGTTTTTTTGAGTGCACAAATCACTCTTATATGTGCAGTTGTCCACAACATTAGTGGACTGTCTGGATTGTCCATGAGTAGTAGTGAGCTTTAGGGTGGCATTTGGGATAAGGCCAATGTGATGTAACCAAAAAATTATTTCTGGTTCACGCATCACACTGCAAAAGGTAGATGAAGTTTGAACTTTGAAAATATATATTTTGCACTTTTGCATTCAAAGTGTATTGGCATTCAATGCCAGCTAGATAGAATTTAAATAGAAATTACTTAAAGTTAATTACACTGGAAACAGAAGTTCAAATTGAGTGCACTGGATTGTGAAAAATAAGAGTAGTAGGCTAGATCATCCAGAGATCCCATACACAGAAAATTTGAATTCTGTGCACAGCTTACCTATTATATACTGCAATAAAGAGCAGGATATTAGTATGTGGCACATTTTGCATACTACTGCACTCTACAAAGATAGTAAGAGCAGTATGTTAGTATGTGATTCCAAATATATCAATCTGCGCCAACACCAGGCGGTAATCTTCAGCCTTGTGCAATATGATGTTGAACCTTCCTGCGTGACAAACACAATCCGGTCACGCATGTGCACACACTTTCAATCCTCATGCATGCTTACAACCTGTATCTGCCCACACACACTCGCTGAAGCATCAACAGCTGAGCCAGAGCCAGAGCCAGAGCCAGAGGAGAGGAGAGGAGGCAGTGCACAGTCAGAGCCCATTTGACTCAAACACTGCTCACAGCAACACATGTGCAGGAGGGAATTAAGAGGACAGGTGGGCTGACATATTCCACTATACTTGAGTGTAATCAGACAGCAGATATTGCATGATCAAAACATTCAAGACACTTAAGGGTTAAAGATGAGCAGGATGTATAAATGAATACAGTAAAACTTACATATCTCAGCATACACCATATAAAAATTGATATGTTGTGGTTACATTACAATTGCAGTGTGATGAAGAGATGAGATTTTTAATTTCTTTAATTTGACTTGGTACTGATTTTTCAAAAGTTGACTTTTTTTTCAAAACTTTAAAAGTGATCGGGTCATGTGACAACAATGTAGCGTATTATTATTGCTGTTATAAAACATTGCACAATGGCTACTCATTTACATACTATTTTCTTTAAATAAAAGTGTATACTGCACTGTATTCAATAAAACGTAAGCCAGAATTCAATTAAACCTGTCACAGGCTGACATTTATGAGATACTCTTAAGGAATTTTACATATTAAGTTGTCTCTGCACAATAAACTGAGACAGGATAAAGAATTTTAACATTAAAAAATAAATTAAAAATCTCACTCTAAGAGAATGAAGCTCCTCTTAAGGTATTTAAAGTATGATTTCAATTCACAAAGCAAAACGAACTTAAAACATCAGGAGGTGAAATATGTATTCCATATCAGACACAAGGTTTTCTGTGATTCGCATTGTAAGTGATGACCATCACAGCTCTGAGATGAGAGGATGGGTAAATAGTGTGTCTCCCTCTGCTGGTAAACAAAGAACTGTGCAGTTAACAATCAATCACTTCACAGCTATCTGTATGCGCATGAGGTTACAAAAACAGTGTATAGAAGTGTACAATCAAAAATCAAGTGTGAAAAAAAGTGGAAAATGCTGTCACATGGCAGGTAAATTAGAAACGCTTTAACCAAACAAATAGGCTGTAAACACTTAAAACTGGATGTTTTCTTTTCTTGATTGCAGGTAAACAAGAAGTCAAATGTAACAGTTTAACTTTAGTAATCACAAACAGATGTTTCCGGAACTCTGCAGTCAGAAAATAACGGCGTTTAAAAATAAAAAGAACACCAGAACACTGGTTGCCCAAGCGAATTAGAAGACCTGAAGTGACCGTTAGTTATAGTATAGCTGTGAGTATAGTAAACCAGTATTATTACTGTAGTAAAGACAGCATAACATCATATGCATCAATAAACATTATAAAACTCTCAATCTTCAAAAACAGTTTCCTCTTTTTCCCCAGGCAGCTGTAATAATCTGGATGGACAATTATTCATATCTAAAAAAGCGGTCAGCCTTTGATGGACAGATGAAAGATTGTTGGGAAAAATCAGCGATTTATCTGAGAAAGCCTCTGTGTACTTTCTATATCTGACCTGTAAAGCAGAGCAGGTTAGTAAATACAAATATAAAACACACTTTACTGATTAACAAATGTCTGCTATATGTTTGGATTATGTTCACATTTTTATTCATGATGATAATTATAAATCAAAGCTTCAAACTATCTGACCAGTGTAAAAAAACAAAACAAAAAAAAACCTCAAAAGTGAAAGATAAAACAATTTTTCATGAAAAAAGGAATGACAAAAATAATCGTTGAAGTTATCAAAATACATAGACTGTATATATTATACTTGGGTATACATTTATAGATCTATGTAAATAATCTTTTCAAAATATTAGGGCCATTACAACCATATATATTCTCAATGTAAAAAATACATCCATTAAAAAAGGTGAGGAATAATTGAGTGTAGCAGCCATCACTGGTTATACTGATTTTTAGGGAGTTTTCGAAGTCATTTATTAAAAAATACTCTTCAGTCAAAGCTGTAATGGACACACTTTCTAAACGGTTTGATTCGGCTACATTTTTGTATCGTCTGTTTGTGAAATCATATTTGATAACAACTAATAACTTCAATTATACAGTTTATACATCTTGGAAACGGTTGACTTGAGGCAAAGAAATTCGTACAGAATAGCCCTGTCTTTCACAACAATTTATCTGACACTACAATAAGAAGTGAAATATAGTTATCTGCATGAATCACATTTCTTAGTCGGTGTCTGGTGTGTGTACAACAGAATTGCAACTCTTTGAAGAACCCAAATAAAACTAGATAGAAAAGACTAGAAAGGAAACTAAATAGAAACAGTACCATCAGCATTAGCAAAACTAGAAATCAGAGTTTTGTCATTGGTATGTGTAAGTTGTTCCAGGGACCCATCCAGAGCTCCTCTTCATCAGACAGCGTTTGCTCGCATGGAGACTCCACCGGCTCTTTCATCTCCCCATTGTCCACTGAGGACTCCTGCTCACAGCATCCCTTATCCTGCTCCAAACGGGCTTTATCGATGTTGGATTTGGGCCCTATGCTGTTAGGGCCCATAACACTGCACTCTTTGGAGTTAAGGTTGTGATCAGTAACATAGGAATGGGCAGTGGTGGTGCTGATGGGTGGCCCATTGTCTTCTGTTCCATTTAAAGGCAAATGCTCTTCGTGTGTGACACCTAGCTTGTCCAGTTTTTTAAACTGTTTCCCTAATCGTGTTGGCGAGCCCAGTTTTAAGTTGTTGGGGTAAGGGGGCCTTCGTGTTCGGATGATGGTACCGTTTTGGGCAAGGTATACAGATCCGTTGATGTTACTGTGGCTGCTGATGTTGGGTATGCGATTGCGCTGGACGTCCGGTCCGCTGTCTTCTCCTGTTGAGGTCGTGTCATGCTCTCGGTCCAACACCAGTTTGATTCGCTTCTTTTTGCCAGCCTGGAGATCAGAGAGAAGAAATATTAACATAAATCAGCTATCAAAGAAAAACCCTTCACTAATTGGAAATGGTAGAGTCCAGGGGCCATATTCACAAACAATTTTATCTCATCACTAGGAGTACTCCTAGCTGCAAGTTTCTTAACATTTATTATTAGCCTTAAGATTTTTTGTGAATATGGCCCTTGCCAAGTAAAACTGCATCAAACTGAATCTTGCGTGCACCCCTAGTAGAGAAGCAAACTGACCACCCAACACAAGTGGTCTCAATATCATAGAAATAACACACTGTTTTTGGAAATGGAAATGAGAAGATTGAAAGTACAAACAAACAATCTGAACACACAGTTTAGGGTTGGTAAAGTAGGTTCACTCAAGAGAAGAAATTTGAGAAGAATTGAAAAAAAAAAGATTCATGCCATTTTCAGCACTTCCATGCAGTTGGAATGCTTCCAAAACACACCCGTATAAGAGAAAATCAGGAATCAAGTGGAAATCACTTCACTCCATGGCAGAGGTCAGTTAGGTCTTACTTGGTCCCTTTTTAGAAAGCTGTTGAATCTCCTGAGTCAGAATCTGCATCTGTTACTTCCGTGGTACCTCCGGTTCCTGACTGCCGTGAGCGACTCCTAGAGCCGCTCTCAGATCCTGATCCACTGCCAGAGGTTATGGCATCCTCATCCACCTCTGTGATTGGCGACAGGCCTCCAAATGTCTCGTCTGAACTATGAACGCTGCTCTCTGTTGCGTACGGTGTGCCTCCACTTTCTGGCGCCGAGATCACACTTGACCTTCGTGACACAGATCCATCGCTCATCTCACTGGCGGACTCTCTGCTCTCTGCTGTTTCATCCTCCTCCTCGTCCTGTTCTTCTTCTTCAGAAGCCTCTTCTTCCTCCTCACTTTCCTCATCAATGGTGTCCTGGGAGGAGCGGGTTATGATGCTCTTGCGAGAGCGCCGGCTTCCTCCTGCTGATCTGGAGCTTGTGGAGCTTCTCTCACTGCCGGACATGGAAACGGCATCTGATCCAGCATCTTCCGATGCAGCAGATCCGCTCGCTTCTGTGCCGGATGCCTCTTCAGAGCCACTCGCTGAGCCTATCTCACCACTGCTCTCCTCACCTGATGATCTTACTGAAGACCGGGCTGAAGAGCCCTTAGAGCTGCCACCTGAACCGCTGCCACTCGGAGTACCACTTGCACTTCCGGAAACACTCCCACTTCTGCTGCTCCGCATTCCTGCACTCGAACGCTCTGAGGAACCCTCAGTACGGGATGATTTCACTGAGGAGCGAGCAGAAGACGGCTCTGATCCTGATCCTGACTCTTCCGTTCCTTTAGACTCTTCTTCAGATTCTTCCTCAGACTCCTTTTCCGTGCCAGAACTCTTCTCAGCACTGGACTCTTCCTCGGTTCCTGATTTTTCAGTCCCAGATCCAGACTCTTTTTCTGTTCCTGAGGTCTTTCCAGACCCTGACTCTTCCTCCGAGCCGGATTCTTCCTCTGAACCTGACCCTTTCTCGGTTGCTGACTCTTCCTCAGAATCCTTTTCGGTTCCTGACTTCTCAGTCCCAGATTTGGATTTACTCTCCGCATCAGATTCGTCTGGTTCTTCTGGCTCTGATTCAGAATCAACTGTGCTCTCATTGGCATCATCTCTGTCCAGATCCACTTTCAAATAATCCTTATCATCGGCAGAGCCAGCTACGCTGCTCCTCTCAGATGATTCCTCCTCATCTGAGCCTTTCTTTCGACTCTCTGCCTCTGATCCACTCCCGCTGGCTTCTGGCTCACTGACACTGATGGACACTTTTGATTTCTTCTCTTCTGACTCTGCTGCAGACTCGTCCTTCTCACTCGCAGAACTACGACTGATGCTGCTCTGTGATTTTCTTCTAATTTGCAGCTTATTTGCAAGATTAATGCGTTTCAGGACTTTTCCAAGTCGACTCCTGGCAGGGGACATGCCATCAACAGAAGCGGCTGGGCTCGCCCCACCCGACAAACTCTCTTGACTATCGATACGACGTGCAGATGTCAGTTTGGCATAATCTTTATCTTTCTTCCCTTTCCCAAACATCATTGGGAAGATCTTGGCCTTCTTCCATGGAGAGGTATGTTCAGTTTTCTTTCCAGCAGCCAGTAACTTGCTGAGCTTCATGACGGATTTCAACCTCTTGGCAGCTTTGGATTCTTCACCTTCAGCCTCTGCTGGCTCCTCAGCAGGAGCCTCTGGTTCTGCCTGTTCAATCTCATCCTCTGGTGGGAAATCCTGGAATCCCACACGCTTTCCACGCCCACGACCTCTCCCTCGCCCACCTCGCCCTCTTGCCCGACCCTGTTGTGACATCATTTCCTTTAAAACAATCTTATCAATCACAGGTTACTAATATTAAATGGCCAAACTCCATATAAAATGATACTTGAAATGAAAATGATTCTGACAAGATCATGAACAAGAGGAAAACATAACTGCACCGTTCAAGTTGCCTGTGAGTGAATGTGTAAGATTACCTCTGGTCCACCATAGTAATATCCTTCATCTTCCATGATGGCCTCTCCATACTCATCATACATGGGAGTAATCAGCCTCCTGCGGCTACCGTAGGGTGGATAGGGATCATACCTGGATGTAAGAATTGAAATATTACAACATGTAATATTTTAAAGTTATTGTGTGCAGAACTATAACAGTTCACAGTTGTGAAATAAGCAACATTTTGTATTAACATTTTTAAAGCAACGTTTATTTCAACATTTAAAAGTTTGTCTTGACAAATGCTGCTATTATGCTTTATTTTTAAATGAAGCCATGCAAGTTTATTTGAATTGAAATTTTGAAATTGAATAGCAATTCTGCATCCTGTGCTACCTCAATTCAATTCACCTGGAAAAGAAAAGTCAATTTTCACTTTCCTGTTGGCAAGCCCGTCTCCGACACTTAATAATAAATGAAAAAAGGTAATTGCAACTTTTTATCTCACAATTCTGACTTTTTTTCTCAGAATTGAGATATAAACTATAATTGTGCGTTATAAAGTCAGAATTGTGAGATATAAACATGCAATTCTGAGAAATGAGGGCAAAATTGCATGATATAAACTCATAATTTTGAATTATAAAGTCAGAATTAGAGATGAACTCGCAAATTTGACTTTTGTCTCAGAATTTCATGATATAAACTCTGAGAAATTCTGAGAAATTAAGTCTGAATTGCAAGATATACACACAATTCTGACTTTTTTTCCTCAGAATTGCAAATTCATATCTCACAATTGTGACTTTTTTCTCAGAACTGCAAGTTTACATATTGCAGTTCTGACAACATGCAACTGCGAATTAAGTCAGAGTTGTGAGATATAAACTCGCAATTCTGAGAACATATATGTGTTTATCCTCCTCAAAACTGGACAACTTGCACTTGCCAATTTTATCTCACAATTCTGAAAAAAAAAAATCAGAATTATGAGTTTATATCTCGCAATTCTGACTTTATAACTCGCAATTTTAAGTTTATATCACATAATTGCGAATTGTGAGTTTAGATTACGCAATTCTGACTTTCTAACTTTGCAAGTTTATATCTCACAATTCTGAGAAAAAAAAGTCAGAATTTGGAGTTTGTACCACAATTCTGAGAAAAAAGTCAGAACTGAGAAAAGTTGCAATAACCTTTTTTTTTTGTAATTCAGTGGCAAAAATGGGCTTCCATATATCACAGATCAGATCTGATATCCAGGACGCCTATTTCAGTAATATCTGACAAGTAATAAAAATAGATAAACTTTATGCATGGTTCTAAGTCAAAATTTTAAAGCTAACATAAATTCTAGGTATTCTGGGGTGAGACATCCAACAGGTTCGAAAAAAGGTGCACTTGTTGAAGACGAGAAAGACAAAACAGATGCCTCATTACACTTGCAATCAACATCAGACCATGTGTAGCTCCACACACACAGGACAAACAGCCCCTGTGATCCAGGGATTAAAGACTAAACCGCCATTAAAGATTCCTAAGCTCTCTAAATAGCCCTGGATCTTCAGCAGCCCCGGTCTCTCTGATATCAGGTGCAGTTCAGCCTGACAGAAGTGCAACATTTATCTTCCCCACTCTCTCCCTTGATGTCTGTGAAATCAAAGCCATCCTTCTTTCTCAAAGGCCTTGACTATGGACAAAGAAACCTTGACATTCAAAGGAACTGGATAAAAGTTTGAGGGAATTCTCAAGAAAATAATTCTCTTTTCAGCATAAAATTTTGAAATATTATTGACGCAATTTAGAAGATGAGATGTAAACTTGCCTACTGCTAAGATTAATAGCCAGATGAACAGGTGTTTTGCATCATATCTTTGTTATATTGCGTACTTCAGCATGACTGGAATTCTGAATTGACCGGTCTGGAGCTATTTTAAAATGTTAAATAAGACTTCAAAAAGTCTGTCATCAGAGATCTTGACATCTCGATCTGGATGTTAAAGCACATCATCTGTTCTGTGGTGCTCATAGCTAACGCTCAGAGCACTGCAGAGGCCTTTAAGACCATCTGCTTCTCCACTCGCTACAAAAATCGAATGACTCTGCCGAACGTAATAGAGGATGGCATTACACTTGAGTCTGATCTCTGAAAGTCCTACTAGCAAACATGCGGCTCACGTCTTAATGAATCCACTGAGCTTAGCTAAAGATGGCTGTGTGGAGGTGAGGGCATATTAATCTCATCAAAGCTTCCAGCATCTTTTCAGATGAGCTGACGTTAAACCATGCAGTTCAACATTCGCAACATTTGCAAGAGCATCTGTTCCAATAGTAAAGCTGTTCCGATGGTACATTACATGTCAATTTGAGAGTGTTTACACCTCTTTCTTTCGCTTCTGCTGTCTCCTTCTGTTTGCACACACAAGATGCTCAATTAGTGTATTATGCTCACTACAGGCATCTTCGTCTTTTAGCCTGAAATCACACGTCTGTAACTGGAGAGCCTCTTTTTCTCTAGTTGGATTTTTTGGGGGGCTCAAGTGTCTTGGTATCATCAAAACGATTGTGAAAATTGGAATGGAGAAAGAAGGAAACGTACTGAAGAAGTGATCAAGGATGATTGAAATCCGAAGGACATGGGAGACAGACGGAGAAAAAGTGAACTAAGGGGGCAGAAATTACATACTTCAGCTTCAAGAGAGGATGTAAAAACATCTGAAATACACAAACAAAAACACACTAGCCTTGTGTCAAACTCACCCTTGATCGTAGCTATAGTAGTCTTGGGTATAGTAATCCTGTCCAGGATCGATACCCGATTCCATGGAGAGAGCCTAAAATACAAACATAAAGACAGATGTCAGACTTCATCTTCACACAGGCTACTAAAATTAGTCAGGGTGTGGTGCACAATTGATACAGTCGATAACTTTTCTGGCACACTGTGTGCTTGTTCACCCATTACTATAACTTAATTTGAACTGGGAATGCAAACATCTAGACTACTGTTTGTAAGATTTTGAATGCTTTTTTTTTTAAAAGAGATCTTTTATGCTCACCAAGGTTTTGAACATTTATTTTATTAAAAACAGTAATAGTGGAAAACGACACTACTCTATTCAAAAATATTTAAAAATGTATTTTAAATGTCTCTTTTGATCAAGTGGATGCGTCCTTGCTGAATATTAATTTCTAAAGTTTTAAAGGATTCGTTCTTTTCAGAAAAAATTCTTGATAATTTACGCATAAAATATTCATGTCTTTCTTTTCAGACATTGTTTTCAAGGTTTTTGAGGAAAACATTCCAGGATTTTTCTCCATGTAATGGAATTCAGTGAGAATCAGTGGGTAGAAGGTCCAAATTGTGGTTTCAATGCAGCTTTAAAGGGCTCTACACAATCCCAGCCGAGAAATAAGGGTCTTATCTAGCCAAATAATCTGTCATTTTCTAAAAAAAACAAAAAAACAATTAATATACTTGCTCGTCTTGCATTAGCTCTGCATTCATGACTTCACGCATTACATAATCACATTGAAATGGTCACACGTGATGTACACGGAAGTACCGAACCAGAGTTTACAAAGTTTTTTGCCCTACCCTAACTTTTTCAAAGTACACAGAGGAAGAACTAACTACACGTGACCTTTTCAACGTCATTACGTAATGCGTAAAGTTGCGGACGTGCAACGCAGAGCTAGTTTGTAGTTAAAAATATATACATTTTTATTTTTTATATCGCAAATGATAACATATCACCCATCCCTAACTTCAAGAACAAAAATTTACAGATAATGTACTCACCCCCTTGTCATCCAAGATGTTCATGTCTTTTTTTCTTCAGCCAAAAAGAAATTATGTTTTTTGAGTTAAACATTTCAAGATTTTTCTCCATATAATGGACTGATATGGTGCCCCGATTTTGAACTTCCAAAATGCAGTTTAAATGCGGCTTCAAATGATCCCAAATGCAGTTGTAAACGATCCCAGCTGAGGAATAAGGGTCTTATCTAGCGAAACGATCGGTTATTTTCATAAAAAAATACAACTGAAATACTTTTTAATGTCAAACGCTCATCTTGTCTTGCTCTCCCTGAACTCTGTGTATTCTGGCTCAAGACAGTTAGGGTATGTCGAAAAACTCCAATCGTATTTTCTCCCTCAACTTCAAAAATCATTTCAAAATCATTCTAAATCGCTGCAGAAGTTCCAACCCAGTCTTTGCAAAGTAAACATGCAAAGGAGATCAAACACCCTTAATAAAAAAGGTAAAACAGCGATATAAGATGATTTGAGGGAGAACATGGGATGGGAGTTTTTCGACATACCCTAACTGTCATGAACCGGAAAAAAAACAGTTCAGGCAGAGTGAGAAAAGACGAGTGTTTGACATTAAAAAGTATATAAACTGTATTATTTTTATGAAAATAACCGATCGTTTCGCTTGATAAGATCCTTCTTTCTTGGCTGGGATAGTTTACAACCGCATTCGGGATCGTTTGATACCGCATTTAAACTGCATTTTGGAAGTTCAAAATTGGGGCACCATATCAGTTCATTATATGGAGAAAAATGCAGAAATGTTTCACTCAAAAAACAATTTCTTTACGGCTGAAGAAAGAAAGACATGAACATCTTGGATGACAAGGGGTGAGTACATTATCTGTCATTTTTTGTTCTGGAAGTGGAGTTCTCCTTTAAAGTCTACTATATGGAGAACAATCCTGGAATGTTTTCATCAAAGGAGCTGAGTAAATTATCAAGAAATTTTAATTCAGGAGTGAACTAATCCTTTAATTTCTTTAAAAAATAAACCATTACAAAAGAAGAATTCGCCTGACAAGTGCAGTTTTTTCTCCTGTGTTAATTTATATCTTATTGTTACAGTTCTGTGTGTCCTTAAAACAAATCTAAAACTTCAAAGTTTGTCAGGGTATCTTTAAAACGAGATAACAAAACATCTTCAGAAACAATAGGAGGATTTGTCAAGACACAAAAAAGAAAAAGTAAGGAAAGGCATGCAGAAAAACAGAGATGCTACCTCAGGCCGGAGCAGAGAGGGTCTCAACAGCTGCTGCTGCTGCTGGCACAGTCACAAAGAGAAGAGAGGCAGAGGAGAAAAAAGGTTTGACACTAAGAGAGAATACATGAGAGGCAGCACAGAATAAAAGACAAAGACAAAGAGAATACCAAGAAAAGATGTTGCTGCATACATTTAAAATGAATGATCAGACAGAGAACACGACAGCACAAAGATGCGCATTAAAAACAGGAAAGAGGGGGAGAAAAAAAACGAGCTCCTGCTGAGAAAGATAATGGCAGAGATGCAGATGAGGGGAAAATGCTCCATCTTAAGAAGCAGACCCAACTTTAACAGCTAAAGTGCTTGAAAGGTCAGAAAAGGTTGTGTTTGACAGCATGCATATGCAACCTATATGCATTAACTTCGCAACTTAGACATTGACGTGACATGTTCTCGCTGCAAAAATACATGTGCAGGCAGAACTGAGAAAAGACATGACTCTTCAATTTACACTCCTTAGTGGGGTGTAAATGTAAGTTTAATGGCAAAGTTTCTATTGCTCCCTTCATCTCATTGTGATTCCAGTGTAAGCCTCTTACGAGGCACTATTGGCAGCCTGAAGTGATAAGGGAACAAGACACTCTTACCTTCGACTTATTAAAGAAAAATCAACTACACAGAACTTTTTACGTATTCGAATGAAAATCTAAGAGGTGTTTACCCATGCAAAAGTCACCATCTCAATGCCAGGATGAGGTATTATTCATATCCATGAAGGAAATCTCTCCAAAATCCTAACTCTGAGTAATAGAAATAGTGATCAGATTAAAGGAGATGTTATAAAAAAAGACTCACCTCTCTGCCAAAGCCACGCCTGCTGAAAGAGACAGAAAAAAAACATGATTATAAAGGACAGCATGTAGCTGTAAATGTGACATCTGTTGACTAGCTAAGTGATTTTAGATTTGTTCTTGTAGAGTCTGACTCACTTTTATTGTACAGAAAGCATTTCAACACTTCCTGTCCTCTCTTATCACTGGACCAGAATGAAAACACCGTATTTAAATGGAAAAGCACTTGAAAGATAAAAATGCACTCAGGGAAATGGGGCAGATAGTCCTGACACAAGCAGTTTTACCTACAACGAAGGCTTCACAAGCACGTTAATCTGCTTTTTTCAAAATAAGTCATTTTCTGATGAATGGTAAACCAACACATGCGCACACTCACACTTATACACAACCTATGTTTAATGCAGTAGCTGTAAACCGTCCAATCGAACAAAATTTCCAGGAAAGTTGCATTTGAGGGGTCTCTCCAGGGCCAAGAGCAAAACCCACTAAGTGATTAAAACACCATGACAAATGAGTAGCGTGTTGTTCTGATTGTGTGTGTGTGTACCCAGTGTTCCCTACATCATGAGGACCAAATGTTCCCATAAGTATAGTAATACCAGTAAATCTTGACCTTGTGGGAACATTTTTTTTGGTCCCCATGAGGAATCAAGGTTATAAATCTTACAGAATGAAGTTTTTTGAAAATCTAAAAATGAAGAAAGTTTTGCGTGAGGGGAAGGTTTAGGGTACAGTTTGTATAGTATAAAAACCTATATTACATAAAATAAAATAATAAAAAGACACTGTTCTTAACAGATTTTATGAAAATCACCCCATAAACAAAGATGCAGATTAACACATTAATATGCTTTTTTGAAGCGAGTCATTTTTTGACTAATAGTAAACCAACACATGCACACAATCTAAAAATGCAGAAAGTGTGTGAGGAATAAGTTTAGAACAAAGAGAAAAAAAAAAACAGTTTTGGAACAAATAAAATAAAATAAAATAAAATTTAATTAAAAAGAAAAGAAAAGAAAAGAAAAGAAAAGAAAAGAAAAGAAAAGAAAAGAAAACACACTGGACATGTTTTTAACAGGTTTTATGAAAATCACCCCATAAATAAAAATGCAGATTAACACAATAATATGTGTTTTGAGGTAAGTCATTTTCTGATTAATAGTAAACCAACACATGCACACACACTCACACACAACCTATATTTAATGCAGTAGCTATAAATTGTCCTATCATACACAAACAAAATTTCCAGGAAA
>JAHKKF010510873.1:0-23789 GCA_019740295.1 Labeo calbasu | reverse complement strand
TTTAATAATATTAGTAATATTTAATTACTATATATAATATTTTTTATTTAATTTTATAATTGTATTTTATTTTTATTTCTAATTTTTTAAACCAAAATCTATCTATCTATCTATCTATCTATCTATCGATCTATCTATCTATCTATCTATCTATCTATCCTTATTTATATACTAATATAGTATTTATTCATATTTTGAAATGGCTTTTATTTTTTATTTTCATTTGTAACTTTAATTTTATTTTAATTTATTTTATTTAAGTTTCTTACCTTTTATTTTTATATTTTTACTTTATTTATTTTGGGTTTTTTTTATACCAAATTTTAAATTTTTGCTATTTTATTTTAAATTTAATTTTATTTTAAATGTATTTTATTTTATTAGTTTTTATGTAATTTTATACTACATGTAATTTAATACTATATATAATATTTTAATTTATTTATAATTTTGTAATTTATTTATAATATTTAGACTTACTATTGGTTGATCTATCTTTCTATGCCTCATGTACTATTATAGTGTTTATTAATATTTAAAAGCTTTTATTTTTTATTTTCATTTGTAATTCTTAATTTTAATTATAATTTCTTAAATTTTATGTGCTTTTGTCATTTTTATTAGTTTTTAGTTAGAATTTATTATTTTATATATATATATATATATATATTTTTTTTTTTTTTTTTTTTTTTTTCCACATTTTAAAAATATTTGAAATCCAAACAGTTGGGACATTTTTGCTATTTTGATTTTATTTCTTTTATTTTGTATGTATTAGTTTTATGTAATTTTCATTACCATTTAATTACTATATATAATATTTTAATGAATTTGTGTTCTGTCATTTCAGTAGTTTTTAATTTTATTTAGCCTTTTCAGTTTTAATTTTAGCTATTTTAGTGCTAAATCTTTTAGTGCTTTAACTGTTTTATTTCAGTTAGTTGCCATTGTACTTTACTGTTCTTCTTATCCCTAGTTCCTGAGGTGATCAACGGGAACACTCTAACTGCAACCGTGGTGGGTTTGAACGCTTGGGTGGAATATGAGTTCAGAGTGCTGGCCAGTAACAGTGTCGGGATGGGAGAGCCTAGTCCCCCGTCTACCAAGATCAGAACAGAAGATGCTAGTGAGTATGCTAGTGTGTGAGACTTCCCTGAATCTCCTTGCCTTATTTCAGACAGCTACTGAAATTGAAAGCACTGGAGCAGACCATACATCCTCAATTCTCCCGTCATCTGTCACATCCATCACTTTTATTCCACATGCAACACTCAAACCTATTCCGAAAAAACATTCTTTTATTCACAAATTTCTGAGGGATGTTTTAAAGAAGGTAGAACCTCTGAGTTTTGAGTCTTTATGTGATGAAAAATTAAAATACACTTTTGATGCTCAAACATGCAATGAAAAATCCCAATCAGAGCTCTGCCGGCAGCATTTTAATCTCTTCCTTGGGTTTTTGCCCGCAGTGCCTGACACGGCTCCCACTGATGTCGGAGGCGGAGGAGGTACCAAATCGGAATTAGTGATAACATGGGAGGTAAGTCATTTGTCAGATTTTACTGCTCCCTCGACCAGCCTGGGCTAAATGCCGGTGCTTAATTGTGTAGAATGAAATGTAGCCCTTTTATGGTCGTTGTCCGCACCAAGAACCCTCCCTCCTGGCCTCCGGACTCCAGGTTTTACTACTTCTCCTCCAAATGAAAGTTAACTCAGGGCCAGAGAGTTTCTTTTAGGTGTATTTTCTCCACAAATAGGCTTCATTCTTCAGATACATCATGGAGGGAAAAGTCAAAAAAAAAAAAAAAAAAAAAAAAAAAAGAAAAATCCCCCATATTTGTCACCATTTCACTTTTTTCAGGTAACTTAAAGGGATAGTTCACCCAAAAATGAAAATTACCTCATGATTTACTCACCCTCAAGCCATCCTAGATGTATATGACTTTCTTCTTTCAGACGAATCGAGTCGGAGTTATAATAAAAATGTCCTGGCTCTTCCAAGCTTTATAATGGCAGTCAATGGGTGTTAAGATTTTGAAGCAGAATAAGGTACATCCATCCATCATAAAAAGTACTCCACACAGCTCCGGGAAGATTAATAAAGGTTTCCTGAAGTGAATCAATGCGTTTGTGTAAGAAAAATATTTATATTTAAAACTTTATAAAGCGTAATCTTTATAAAGTGTGATCTTTATGACGTAGGACGTTGGCATATGACAGTTAGCGGAAGCTAGAGATAACGGTTTATAGTTTTAAGTATGGATATTTTTCTTACGCAAACACATCGATTTAGTTCAGAAGGCCTTTATTAACCCCCTGGAGCTGTTTTTATGATGGATGGATGCACTTTATTGGACTTTGAAATCTCAACAGCCATTCACTGCCATTATAAAGCTTGGAAGAGCCAGGACAATTTTTTAATATAACTCCGACTGTATTCGTCTGAAAGAATAAAGTCATATACATCTAGGAAGGCTTGAGGGTGAGTAAATCATGCAGTGATTTCCATTTTTTTATCTCTTTAAGTCCGTCCTTTAAGCGTTCCATCTAATCTCTCTACTAATATGATGTCATGAAAACTGCATGTGCAATAATGAAAACGACTTGAGAAAGAAAGTGCTCTTTAAACTAAGTGCTAATAAAGCCCTGTTGTCATGTGGGTCAGTTGGTGTGTTGACCTCAATTTGTTTTAATATCACTATAGTTTTGTGTTCCACTCTAAGCCTGTTCCAGAGGAGTTGCAGAACGGAGAGGGCTTCGGTTATATCATCGCTTTCCGGCCGGTGGGCATGGTCACTTGGACCCGCGCCGTGATTTCGGCGCCCAGCGTCACCCGCTACGTTTTCCGCAATGACACCATTCCGCCGTTCTCACCATTCAATGTGAAAGTGGGAGCATTCAACAACCGCGGAGAAGGACCTTTCAGCAGTATTGCAACAGTGTTCTCCGCAGAGGAAGGTAGAGTGGATTTGTGTACATCGACACTCACAATCGCAAACTCAGAATAGCTTCATTCTTAGCCATATTTTTAGAGATTTGTAGTGTTATCGAAATTTTGGCTGGTAAAAGCAACTGGTAATTAACTATTTCAAGAATTATATAATTATTTTAATATATAAAATCATTAAAATATGGGACCCTGGACCACAAAACCAGTCATAAGGGTCTTTTTTTTCTTTTTTTCTTTTTGAAATTTAGATTTATATAAGTTGACGTTTTTAGCAATGCATACTACTAATCAAAAATTAAGCTTTGATATATTTACAGTAGGAAATTTACAAACTATCTTCATGGAACATGATCTTTACTTACTATCCTAATGATTTTTGGTATAAAAGAAAAATCGATAATTTTAACCCATACAATGTATTTTAGCTATTGGTACAAATATACATGTGCTACTTAAGGGTCATATATTTTAATTATCATTTTGCATGCCTCTTTTACAGTATGTTCCAGTTACACAGAATGTACTTCAGATCAGTCACTGAAATTTTTACAAAAAACTAAGCTACGAGAGGTAGTACATTACCACGAACAAACCTTTTTCATTAGTACTATATTTGAATTTAAAAAAAGCAAAAATGATGTGCTTTCCTACGCTGTTGTAAATTATATTGCTATTATATGATATTAAGGATATTATGATATTATATGATATTCTGGTCTCTAAATATGGCTCACTATACAGTACACTACCGTTCAAAAGTTTGTTTTTTAAATGTTTTTGAAAAGTCTCCACCAAGGCTGCATTTATTTGATCAAAAATGTGGCAAAATAGTAATTTTGTGACATAATATTACAATTTAAAAGAGCAGTTTTCTATATTAATATTTTTAACATTTTAATTTATTCCTGTGATGGCAAAGCTGAATTTTCAGCATCATTACTCTAGTCTTAAGTGTCACATGATCCTTCAGAAATCATTCTAATATGCTGATTTCGTGCTCAAGAAACATGTATTATTATCAGTGTTGAACACAATTGTGCTGCATAGTATTTTTGCATACAATAGCAAGTTTAAACAGTTTCTTCACTGTCACTTTTGATCAATTTAATGCTTGCCTGCTAATTAAAATGATTAATTTATTAAAATTTTGAATGGTACTGTATGCAAATCTGTCTTTTTTTTTTGCTTATCCATGAGACTGACATTTTTAGCAACAGCAAAAACAGCACATGTTTGCTATTAAAAAATAATAGCAAAACAGTACAATTAGTTCATATCACTAATCCTACATTTAAGCCTAATAGTCTGAGCCCTGATGTTATCTGCCTTCAATTTTGGCCTAATCATCCAGAAATACTAATATAGGCTAGTCTGCGATACGTTGTGTGGAGCAAAAAATATTAGGAACTCACAAACACAGTCAGACTAGTAGTCCCTTCACGTTCGCAAACGCTCTCGGTTCCCTCCCTTCACACATACAGGTGTGACCTTGAATGAGAATGATGGAATAAGTTGATTGAGACAGCTTACGCCCCTCCTCCCTCGTTCAAGCTGCGAATGACAACCTTATATTAGTTATTGCGGCTATAGGTTACAACAAATCCTGCTAGACACTTACAGGCCTATTCATGTGCTAGAGTGTTAATTGAATTTTCCCAGCAGATTGTCTCCTTCTCTGTCAGTCACAGTTCCCATTAAAATGAAGTAGGGCCTCTCTCAGGTGAGACCGGGGCTTCATTCTCTGACTTAATCCAATTTTACTTCGATGGCTATGTAAAGCTTTTTGAATAAGAGCCTCAACATCTCTCCGTTCCTCCGCAGTGCCGAGCGTAGCGCCGGAGAAAGTGTCAGCAAAAAGCCTGTCGGCGGCCGACATCGAAGTTACCTGGGAGCCGATCGCGTCGACCCCTGAAAGAGTTCTCGGATATGAGGTTTGCTTCACATTGTCTTCCCGCTCGCCACAATAAATGTCATGTTTCTCGCTGTAATAATGCGATCTGGATCTCGAGCGATTATTAAAAGTGCTTCTCACCTCTCCCATGCCACCTCAAACACGGAGAATGCCAGTGTTTAGACAGCGCCGCTGCTTTGTTAAATGTCTGCCGCTCTTAGAAGCTAGTTGAAAGCTCTCCGCTGGCCTTTCAAGAATGCAAAGAGAGTCTCGCTTTCTCACAAGCCACTCTCTCCATCTCTGTCACCCCTGCCCTGCGGCACAAAACCGCCACGTTGCCATGGTAGCGGCCATATTGTCTGGAAAGAATAGAACTATCATGTCACTGGATTCTAGATGAGGAGGAAACTTTTTAGGTTTTATTTCTGTCTCGTCTTTAGTTCGCGAGGACCAAATCAAAGCAGCACGGATCAAGGAACTGCGCTGTATGCGTATATACCATTTATTTGTGCTCACGGTCCTTTGAAGCACCTGCCGCATTTGAAATGGAAAATTCCTTTTTAAACTATCACTGCATTTCCTTTTGCACAAAGCCAAACAGAAAGGTTCAAAAGTCTGAGACTGCTAATGCAGGTACATCTATTTTGCATTTTTCTAATTTAATGCTTGTTTTTGAATGTACATTATCAGTATAATAATTTAGACATCTTGTGGTTCAGTGGAAGCAAGAACATCTGACTTCTTCACTCCTTTTTTTACTCATGACTTGGAATTTGCATTGAATTGGTCACACCTACAGGAAGCTGAATTGGAATTAAATTCGGAATAACAGGAGGAATTTATTTCGCATTTCTTTAGATTGCAATTTTATGTAATTCAACACAGGTAATGCTTTCTTGGAAACTAAGTGTTATTCTTTCCTGATGCACAAAAGTTTATTAAATATGATGAAATGTACACTGCGTTCAAAAGTTTGGGATCAGTACGTTTTTTTGTATTTGTTGAAGTAGTTTCGTATGCTCATCAAGGCTGCATTTATTTGAAAAAACAGTAATAAAATAGTAATAAAAACAGTAAACTTGTGCAATATTATTGCAATTTAAAACAACAGTTTTCTATTTTAATATACTTTCAAAAATAATTCATTTCTGTGATCAAACCTGAATTTTCAACATCATTACTCCAGTCTTCAGTGTCACATGATCCTTCATAAATCAGTGTTGAAACCCGTTGTGCTGCTTAATTTTTTGGAACTTGTGATACATTTTTCAGGATTCTTTAAAGAATAAAAAGTTAAAAAGAAAGCATTTATTAAAAAATAGAAATATTGTCTAATAATATAAGTCTTTACTATCACTTTTTATCAATTTAATACATCCTTTCTAAATGAAAGTAAAAAAGATGAAAAAAAAAAACTTTATTTTAAATAAGTGCTGTATACAGTATATATAAGAATCCTGAAAAAAATACCACAGGTTCCAGAAAAAAAATTAGTACAACTGTTTTAAAAATAAATAATAATAATAATAATAATAATAATAATAAAAAAAATCATCATATTAGAATGATTTGTGAAGGATCATGTGACACTAAAGACTGGAGTAATGATGCTAAAAAAAATACAAATACAAAACTGTTATTTTAAACTGTAATAATATTTCACAATATTGCATTTTTGTCTGTATTTTTGATCAAATAAATGCAGCCTTGATGAGCATACGAAACTACTTAAAAGAAAAAAAAACATTAGAAATTGTATTTATTGTAATGACTGCTAAAATATTCAGTGTTACAATCACAGAAATAAATTAAAAATCTTACCAACTCCAAACTTTTAAATGGTAATGTAAACAACAATTTCTACACGTGGCATTAAAAAATCTGTCTAAATATCAGCTAAAATATACCTATACAAAAGTCAAAATGCATACTTCCTTACATAGAGTTCTGCATCCTGTTTGTAGCCTCAGTTCAAATGTAGGAACTGAATTGTAATGAATAACTGAATTCTCAAATCAGGTCTGAATGACACATTATACTACATCCTGCAAAAACAGAGAGAGCAAAAGGAAGAAAAGAAATAATTTAGAAATATGCCTCCCTTGGGCAGATCTCATTAATGTCTAATTTTGAAATTGGCTTAAATCTTCCTATACTTAATGCCTCAATATTGATATTACATATGACCCGGGGTTAATAATTGATTATTTCATTTCCGCTACCTAATTGTTTCTCACCTAGCACACAGCTAAAAAGTTAATTGAAATTTCATATCCTCAAGAGAATCTACATACCATTTCAAAAGACTATCATATTTCCAGGCAGCCAGAGATATATTCTCAAGCTTGTTATTTAGAGACAAGACACTAATGAGCTAAACTAAGTGAATAAGGAAATAAATGTATCAAATAACTGAAATGATTACTTTGTTATTGATTGTTGTGAAATCAAGTCGTTGAAAGACACATTATGTGATGACTTTCATAGAATGCAACTCCATGCATATCATATCTCGCCTTCTCTGGCAGCAGATAAAAATAATTAGCATTTACTATGTATACCTTCTTGAGATTTAACACTGTAAACCCAATTAGCGTATCTCCATTAGCAACCATTTAAGTTAACTGAACGTGCCAAAAACGTATTTTCATAGTAGCACTTGAGAAAAATCTGCATGTTTAGGGTCACAACAGGTTGCAAGAGTGATAGTAATTGTTTTGGCAGAGAGCTGTTTACAACTAAAGTCAAGGATATATAAAATGCCCTTGCTGTGTGTCTTGGCGAACAGGTGGTGTACTGGGAAGACGACACCAAGCCGGATACAGTGGGTAAAGTGCGGATCACTGGAAACTACACAGCAGTGAATGTCAGCGGCCTGCAGGGGAACACTCAGTATTACCTAGCAGTGTGTGCCTTCAATACAGCAGGAACTGGCCCCCAGTCTGTACCTGTCAATGTTACCACCAAAAAACCACGTAAGTAGTACTCTGTCCATTTCAAACCATCGTTGAAGGACATTCTGTGCTTGCATGTTGCTGACATTTTTATTCAGTGTGTGCATTTTAGCTGGAAGACGTAATTTACTCATCCGCAGTACGTTAGTAAAATATTCCATGTCGGGTCTAAGGATGTCTGTATCACTCTTTCCTGCTCACATTTATCTTTATATTTTACTTTGCTGAATGTTATGGGAATCTATTTCTGCCTCAAGAGGTTTTCTTTAGATAACACCAAATCTTTCAAAGCTTTGAGAGAGATTTTTGCTTGAGGCACCTAGTAGTACATAAACTAGCAGAACTGTACATTTACGCTTTGTTTTTTGAGTTATGTCTGAGAAAGATTGAAAACTTATAACTTTTGGACAGATCACTAAGTCTACACACACATGCTGTGAAACTGCGTGACATGACTTAAAGTTGCTTCTTCCAACTTTTACAACTATCTATTTTTCAAGTAGTTGGTAGAGTTTATTTATAAGGGCCATTCTGCAGAATTGGTTCAAAGTCAGAGTTAAAAATGTCTTTTTCCAAAAAATATTGTATGTATGCAAATTGTATAATATCCAAGGTACACATTTCTAGTAATTGTGCAGTTATATCTCATATTGTATACTCAGATCGTTTTGGAATATTCGTCACTACCGAAACACAGTAATATTAATTTAATTAGAAGGGTTATTTTGACCTATTAAGATTTTGCTTACATCTATATTGTAAATGTATACTTTTTGCTATTTTATTACAATTAATTGTAGAGTTAAATCAATAACAATTACAATTTTAACAATATTTCAGGGGTGATTTATGAGTTTGTTGTATTTTGAATCCAATTTTTTTTTGTAAAAGGCAAAAATTTGATCATACTGATTTCAAACTTAAGGATTCATTAGTTTGAATTAGGGCTGTCAAACGATTAATCGCAATTAACTCAACTTCAAAACCGTTTCAAAATCATCCTACATCGCTGCAGAAGTACCGACCCAGTCTTTGCAAAGTGAACATGCAAAGAAATCAAACACCCTTAACAAAATAGGTCAAACAGCGATATAGGACGATTTCGAAGTTGAGGGAGAACATGAGATGGGAGTTTTTCGACATACCCTAACTGTAATGAACCGGAAAAACAGAGTTCAGGCAGAGTAAGACAAGACGAGTATTTGGCATTAAAAAGTATATAAATTGTATTATTTTTATTAAAATAACCGATCGTTACGCTAGATAAGACCCTTCTTTCTCGGCTGGGATCGTTTACAACCACATTTGGGATCGTTTGAAGTCGCATTTAAACTGCATTTTGGAAGTTCAAAATCGGGGCACCATATCAGTCCAATATATGGAGAAAAATGTTGAAATGTTTTCCTTAAAAAACTATTTTTTATGACTGGAGAAAGAAAGCCATGAACATCTTGGATGACAAGGGGGTGAGAACATTATATGTGAATCTTTGTTTTGGAAGTGGACGTCTTTAAAACCAGGAATAGTCAAAAATAAAAAACAAAACAGAAGAAAAAATATTATCTCAGACAATATCAAACTGTGGAAACCAATACGATCTAATTGGAATGAATCACGGATTTCAAGTCCGTCTGTGAAAGAAACTTCCCCTTCTGACAGTACTAATCTGCTTGTCAGACATTCTGGTGTTATCGAATGCAGTCACACAATTGATCGCACATTTGATTAATTTGATTGAATTTCTTTCTTTTTCTGCCCATTTCTTTCATATACACCACACCTCAGCGCCTGGACAGCCCCCTCAGAACGTAGAGTGGAATCTGATTGGCTCTCAGCTCGTGCTGCAGTGGGATCCCGTCATCGCTCTCGAAACTGAATCTGAGGTCACGGGATACATAGTGAGTGACATTATCTCTCTGCACCCAGAAAATGCATTGGGATATTTTATAAGAGTTTCACTAAAGGCAATCCATTGTTTTCCCTTTAGCAGTCAGGCATTTCCATTCCTACATTGTAGGATGAACAATGACGGCAGGAACTACAAAGCACATTTGCATCTGATACTATTGATATACATAATAAGGGTTGTCGGGGTGCAGTAATTTAGCTACAGAGATATGGCAGCTACGTGGCCGAAAACCAGTCATTTGTGTGTTTTTATAGATAAGAGCACAGCATATGCTATTTCATGTCTCGTTCCACCTCTCTTAATTACACATGCATGCAATTAACAGCTCTCACAGTGCTAATTTCCCCACAAGGGAAAACAGTCATGAAGCTCAGGGGAAAAGCACTAGCCATTAGCATCAGTAAACATTATCTAGAATAACAGGGCATCACCTGTGTTTAACTCCTTTCATGGTTATATATATCGCTCTCACATCATTAGTGGTGCTACATCACTGTTGTTGCCTATACATTAGAGATGAACTTTAAATATTAATTTACTACAGACATGAATGATTCATCCAGATAATTTAATTATAAAATAATTGTTTATTTATTTTTTTTTTTAATAATGAACACTTTTATAAGTCCAGTATAAGTCCAGGGGCTTTTCTATATTTAATTGATGGACTTATACTGTAATTAATTCTATTTAAAAAAAAAAAAAATGATTGACAGCTCTAGCGTTAATTATTCTGAATGAAGTCTTTGATTGAATTGGGTGCCGTCATCTGCAGGTGCTGTACAGAAGACACCGGAATAACGACATGTACTCCATCATCACCAACAAAACCTCGGTTGAGCTGACCCTCAATCCGAACGACAACTACGTCATTCAGATCAAGACCCTCAGTGAAGGGGGCTTGGGGGAAGGAAGCGAGCCCATCCACATCCACCAACTCAGTAAGTCTTTTATTTTCGTCTTCCGCCAGCATTGATAAGCTCTTAATGGGGATTCAGTCAGTTTGGATGCCTAAATATTTTGCTCTGTTCACTTCAGTCTTTCAGTGTGTCGTAGAATCTGACCTTTTAAGAAATGCACGCTCCTCCGCTATCTATCTCTGTCACTGCACAGCCAGAGCGGCATGTAAATTAGTGAGAATCACCCCCAATTCCTTCACTCCCTCAAATGGGAGGCAATCAAAATGTGCTCAATTTCCCTCTCCCTTCTTACAGCGAGTTGCTTTCAGATTCAGCCTGATTCTTTCAGAGAATTCTTTCCTCAGTAATGCCTCTTTTCCATGAATAGGTTACAAATTGGTGTAATGAAAATTAGAGGCACAAAAATGCTTTGTTTTGTTTTGTTTTGAGATGTTAGATAAGCTGTCATCTAACATAAAATCAACCTAACATGAACTGAATTAGTCAAGCTGAGCGCAACCATTATTGCTACAATAGTTCACCAGGGGGTGAAAACTTTTGAAACCTAATAAAGATCTGCACATTTTTCTTATTTTGCAAATATATTGCATTTTTTCATTTAGTACTGCCCTTTAGAAGCTACAGAAGATACTTGCATGTTTCCCAGAAGATAAACTAAGCTAAATTTACCCTTTTCTTCGAATTCCAAAAGTTTTCACCCCCCAGCTGCTAATGCATCGTATCTGAAGCACCAGCCTTCTGGAATAGTTGCATATGAGTCCCTCAGTTGTCCTCATTGTGAAAAGATGGATCTCAAAATCATACAGTGGGCAGTTTAACTGTTCAGGACAAACAAGGGACTCATTAACAACTATCACTGAACACAACAAAAATAAAAAAAACAGCTGTGGATCATTGAGGTAACAACACGGTATTAAGAATCAAATGTATGTAAACTTTTAAATAGGGTCAACTATTTTCTCTCGTGGACTACTCGTTGCCTTTTATGTGAAATATCTTATTCAGGTCAGTACTACATAAAAAAATAACATGCATTTTGTATGATCCCTCTTATTTTGGTAAAATAATTATTTGCAGATTCTGCAAGGTGTATGTAAACTTTTGACTTCAACTAGACTAGACTTTCAACTAAACTTTGACTTCACCTAGACTATATATTTTCTAAACATAATTATAGTATAGTATATTTTGTTTGCTCTATATGTCGTTTTAATATGGAAACATATATAATTATAAATATTAAAATATATTTAATTTATATTTACTTTGACTTTCTGAGGCTGACAATTTTCTACATTCTATTTTCTTTTATTTTTCACAGTTTTAGACCCTATTTTGTTGGAAATTGCCTGATAATGTAGACCTCATACGCAATTTGATTTAGGAACGAGCTGTCTGAGAACTGAAACCACAGTGCTCTCTTTCTCTCCTTTGGGAGGTTTAATAGTGTTTTTTAATAGTTTTGTTTGCGTTTGCTTACAGGCATGGGTGCACGTGGATCCAGAGCAGGAAGGCTGTGCACAATTTCTCTCTCTCCGCTCCTCATTTGTGCTCTGTCGACGATCAGTGCCTCCTGATGTTCGCCTCCCATGAGCACCAGACCCAGACGCACCAAGAAAAACATACTTTCTCCTCTTTGCTAATACAAGGCATATGTTTTGCATCACAATCTGACCTGATGGGATTCCCCAGCTCCGGCAAAATGTATAAAAGAGCCGGATATTGAAATGTCATGGGAATGTTGGGGAATTTTCATCATTAGTAAACACAGCAGAGCCCTGCAAGAAAGTCATTAGGGTTTTTGGGATGATCTAGAGTATTGCAAAAGACATTTCCTTATTGAGTATTTTTGTTGTCTTTTCCTGAAAAAACATGCTTAAATAGGATAAATTAACTTGAGGGGAAAACTGCATCAAATATTAAGACTTGTTTTCAGAGAACTAAGCTTGAAGTTTATTTTTCTTAACCCATTGGTAATTTTGCTTTTTTTATAGGTTTATGCTTAATCATGGGGAAAAAAAATTCCTGTGAGGTTAGAAAAATAAACTTAATTTAAAATTATATATTTTTCTTTGAAAACAAAACTTATTAATTGGAAAACAAGACAAAAATTACCATTTCTTTGGCACCCTACACCCAGGAAAAAAAAAAAAAAAAAAAAAAAAAAAAACACACATACAGACACACAAACCGCTTTTGTTCTTTGTATAATACGCTTCTTTATGCAGTGTGCCAATGTGTGCGTCATCTTTTCCTCTGATCCTTGAGAACAATCAATGCCTTAAATTCATGTACGCACCAAAGTAGATGAAAACAGTTTTGCAGTTGAGGACAAGGGCTAAGAAACCAGTGTTGGCGGGAGTTGCTCTTATATATAATGCAGATTTTTGGATCTCTTGTGGCTTCATTGCGCTAACTAAGTTCTGGCTCTGGGTTAACAAAGCAGAGCATTGATTTGTCCTAATGGGAATCTTCCATTAGTTAAGAAAAGAGTGTCGCCGTCCCGCCTCTATTACAGTGCCATCGACTCTAAAGGCTCCGTCACAGTCTCTTTGATGGGTATTAGCATTTTGTTCGACGCATCATGTCGCTTAAATTATTGATGCGTTACGCATTATACACTTAAGGCTACGCAATTAAGGCTTACTTTTCCTGTGAGTATTTGCTCTGTATACGTCATCTAGCTGAACCAGATTTACACCACTTGAGTTTTTCGTAGCTGGTGCTGCCCCGCTGTATCGTGTTATTCACAACCCATTCACGCCTTTAAATATATATTGTAACGCAACACATCAGAAAGCCATCGAATATGGTTTGAAAGTTTCTGTCACTTAGAAAAGTAAGCTTTTGAAAGGCACTCATATGCCTCACACACGTCTACCTGTACTTATGTCTGTGCGTGTTAGTAAACTGGCACATAAACTGCAAAACAAGTTGTCAGAAACTGAGTGACGAGATGTGGAACACTGCTGGAAGGGTATCAAATTTTTATACCTCTAATGGCCCTAGATGTGAAAAGATTGAAAGCCTTGCAAACAAGTACAAAACAGACGCGTGAAAGTCCCCAGAGTTCCTAACCAGTCTAAATGCGTTGAAAAAAATCAGAGTTGTTCTAGGTGGTTTTGCATCCTAATCGTGTGGTATTGTTCAAAAGACACATTAGGGTTGCACTATGATTAGTATTTTAGATGTGACTTATACATTAGCAGTTCAACTGTAATTTTATGAAGCTGAGAGAATACTTTTGTGAGCAAAGAAAAGAAAAATAAATATAGCTGCATGCAGCGATAACCAGGGTTCAGGCGAGTAAAAAGACATTACATATTATTTATCAAGGCTGTACCCACCTTTTTAACTGTTATAGGACCAGCTGTAGTTTGATCTCCTTAAAACTTTGCATGCTTGTTTAGAATCACCTGTCTCATGTGCTCACCAGGTTTCGTGACGTTTTGAGTTTTCTTTAGGCTTTATAGGATTTTGGGTAAATTTGGACAGGCCCCTTTTCTAAATGACCCCTTTATAGGGATAAATTAAAAAAAAAAAAAAGAATTTATAATTATTGACCTAGAGAGTCCAGGGAATTGTACTGCAGTGTTTTTTCCAGATTGAGGAAAAAAACCTAGGACTAGTTCACAAAAGCAGGTTTTTGGCATCTTCTCAATCATTTAACAAACATTTTAATTGACAGCAGTCGTTCTAGAGGCAAATGAGGAATTCTGTTGTACAATACGAATATCGTGCATATGTGTTAAAAACCGTGCAATCGTTTACGCCATTGAAAAATGCGATATTGCCCCCCAAGTAGCTGATTTCTTTCAAATTTCACTTAGACCTTTGTGGTCGTGAATCAAACAAGCCCAACAAGTTTCGTTCCAATCGCCCTCCGTTAACCTTATCTAACAGATGCTCAAATTTCATTGGCCAATGGAAGCCATGTTTTTTGAGATACGCAAATGCCTTATAGACACTTGTGGCACTTTGGACCAAGACCCGGCACATGCTTAAAAGGACAAATAGTTGCGCAGTAATAGCCGTTTTAATGTTTTTCCCCTCTAACAGCGCCACCAAGCTCCGCATTTTTTTTTCTGTGACCTCAGATTGAGCTTTTACATAAGTGTTCTGAGTTTGGCAAAGATATAGGCATTTTACTAAATTAGAACTTTTTGACGTCCCTTCCCTGATAGCACACATACATCATGAAGACGTCTATTTGATGTTGGCATTTACATCTGGAAGATGTATTTTATGAGTGTTTGCTCATATGCGATACGTCTATAGGACGTTTCCTATCAGATGCCAAATAGACGTCTAATAGATGTCTTTAAGATGTTTATGATTTAGAATTTATGTACAACGGATATCTTATAGACGTCTGTCAGATGTTTGTACACAGCAGATGCTTTCCAGATCAAGTGATCTTTAACAGACATCTTGCAGACGTACTTGTGCTACCTGGGTTTGCGATGGTGTCAAAAGTTCAACTTTTTTGGGGTAATTGTTGATATTCACTCTCCGGAAAATCTTTCTGCACTGGTTTGGTTCCGATCAGGTGAAAAACCTAGTTCACAAAAGTAGGTTTTTCAGTAAATGCAAAATACTCAAAAACTTTGCAGGCTCACTATCGAATCTCATGTATTTTGTCTACCATGAGTTAAGGATTCCAACAACATAAGACACTTGAATCTGCGACTGACATTTAGAAGATATGTAGCGCCCCTGTCAGGCCGAATGGGGCGAGCCTTTGTCAAATTGTAGGCGATACGAGTACTACAATCCCTCTAAGTTTTTAAGTTTCTATGACTTAAGGTTTGGTCTGCACGATCACGGTTTCACATGGAGATTGCTGATCTGTGACCATTCTAATAATTACAACGTGCTTGAACCCCTAGTAACTTTATTCAATCATTTATTCTCTTCTGTGTCGGTCTTGGACGCGTTCACAAGAGTACCATGACGTATGCGAAGAAAGGTTGAAAAAAGTAATTTCTTTGTGAACAAAAAGTATTCTCACAGCTTCATTTTGAGCATAAATTTTGAGCAAAATAATCGTGATTTATCAATTTAACCATTGTCATGCAGCCGTAAGTCACATTATGATATTGGATTACCAGTATATGGGCAATCATATCTCATGTTCATGCCCTGATGTACTGAATTCAGAATTTTTCATTTGTACCCTCAGTGAGACAAGAGACGAGGCCCTTCAGGGGGTGACCTTTTAATGCCGAGGTTCGCTGCCAAGGAATAGTGCCTTCACTGGACAATATGTTCCTGGCTCTGTCATGGCAGTATCAGGCTGTAGAGCCCATAATTTGCACTTGTTCTTCTCAACGTCAGAAGAAAGCACAAGGTAGTGAACCAAGGTGACATAGCCTTCCTGCAAAGTCTCCAGAACAGGTGCGGTACAGCCCATGAAGACATGTTAAGAAAGTTAGTGAGAGAGAGAGGAAAAAAAAAAAGAGGCTGCAGAGTCCCAATCAGGACAGCCTATCTGTTCTCCTTCAGGCTTTCATAAAGGTCTGGGCATCTTGATTAGGCTGCAGTGGCCCAGTCAATGGGATATCGATTTTTCTGCTCTATATTGCGGCTGTCACAATGCAGACTCTTGATTGACTGATGTCGGTGTTCCTGTCAGCCGTCTTGTGTGGAGTTTGTGCTTTGAGCGTCTGAGATGTCCTTGCCCTCCTCCCGTTCAAAGAGTTTTAGTTTTAGCAGAAAGATGCAGAGAACAAAGAGAAGTTTCTTGAAGAAGAATTAGATACATTTTGCAATCTTACATCTGCGTTAGTGCAGGTGAAAAACACAGAAACTACATTTCAGGATATGCAGCCGAACACCACCGTTCAAAGGTTTGGGATCAGTATGAATTTTTTTTTTTTCTTCAAGACGACTATTATGTTCATCAAGGCTGCATTTTTTTGATCAAAAATGAAGTAAAAACTGTAATATGTGAAATAGTAACTCTTTTCTATTTTTAAAATGTAATTTATTCCTGTGATGGCAAAGCTGAATTTTAAGCATTGTTACTTCAGTCTTCAATGTCACGTGATCCTTTAGAAATCATTCTAATATGCTGATTTGCTGCTCAAGAAACTTCTTATCAGTGTTAAAAACAGTTATGCTGCTTAATATTTATGTGGAAACCATTGATGGAAAGAGATTCTTTAATGAACAGAACGCTCAAAAGAACATCATTAATTTAAAACAGAAATATTTTGTAACATTATAAATGCTTCATGGTCACTTTTGATCAATTTCAAGGCATCCTTGCTGAATAAAAATATGAATTTCTTTTATAAAACCTTAAAATTTTACTGAGCCCAAACTTTTGAATAGTAGTGTACATTTTAGCATCATTTAAATCTTAATAAGCATTCCTGGTTCCATTGCTAGTCATTTTAAAAAACTCCGCCCCTAAAACGACTTTCCATTTCTGCTGATGTCATAAAGTCCTCTTATTCTGCTTTTAAGTTATTCCCGATGGATACGTTTCATAAAATTCCTCCCTGTTACATTAAAGAAGGTTGCAAACTCTTCATTTTGAGTTTAAAGCTGCTATTACGAACAGTTTTTAAGGTTTTTTTATGGTCAAGTGTACTTTATAGTTCTATAGTTGAGTTTCTCTCTTTGAAATGACGAATTATTTATAGGTCGTCTATTCTTTTCAGACAATGTTTGTTTTTCAGCATAGGAAAACAAAAATAGAAATGTACTATAAGTATTTCATATTACAGTAATTACAAAGTTAGCGCTGCTTCTCACACCCCTTGTCACTAATGGTTTGTTTTTTCCTCCTGCTCTCAGTTTGTTCTAATGTGCCCCATCAACCCTCGGTTACAGTATCTGCGTAATGATGCATATAAACACTGAAACAATAATTGTTGTTTAATAGCAATGATTTCTTTGGTACTCTTAAAATTGTGAAGTCTAATTTGCCTAATTTTGTGTACACCGTATAATCAGTGAGTTTCATTTCTTCACATTATGGTTTCCCCTTGGCAAAACTTTGATATGAAAATCTGAGCTGTTAATGACAGATCTTATCGCTACAATCCAATTATGTTTCTAAGTAATCCGAAATGAAAAACGACAATACATTGGCCAGATGTAAATAGTGGCTATATATTTTTAGAGTCGGCCAGCATTGATAACCCTGACGTTTTCTACTGCACACGGCCCTGAGAATTTAATACTGATGTATTAGTGAATAATCTCTGTGAGATGACTTACATATAACATGACATTTTCATATTGAAAAGTAACTGTTTTGTCTTGTATACTAAAACTGTGCATGTGGAAAAATGTTTGGTGCATACGTGTTGAATTTTATAATCCTGTTAAAAACTTAATAAAAATGGCAAAAGCCTGGTTTGTCTGTGTATTTCATTGGGGGCTTTAAACAGCTAGAATTACATTACATAGGAGGAAACGGCAGCCTCAAATGCCACTAGATAGATAGATAGATAGATAGATAGATAGATAGATAGATAGATAGATAGATAGATAGATAGATAGATAGATAGATAGATAGATATTTGCAATCAGAACAGTATTTACTCTATCTGGCATAAAAACAATGAGGATCTCAGGTGACAGCATTCAATTTATTTATTCTTTAGTAAAAACTGCTTTAAATTAACTCTCATGTTGTGTTACAGTGACAATTGTGAGATATAAACTATCAATTCCGATAAATGAAGTTAGAACTGTTTGATATAAACTCGCAACTGCGAAATTATAAAGTCAGAATTGCGATTTCTGAGAAATAAAGTCGATTGTTTTTGTCAGAATTCCGAGTTTATATCTTACAATTGTGCCTTTTTTCCTTTTTTCCTGCAACTGTGAGGTATAAAGTCATTTTATTCAGATTTAAACTCACAATTCTGACTTTTTTCTCAGAATTGCATAATACGAACCAATTCTGAAAAACAGTCAGTTGCGTGAAATAAACACGCAATTGCAAGTTATAAAGTCAGAATTGCGAGATATAAACTCACACTTCTTTGCAAGAAATGAAGTATGATTTTCTAACTTCTCTTCTTGCAATTCTGATTTTTTAAAAAAATTGTGACAAACTCACAAATGCGAGTTATATATATAGTCCAATTTTGAGGGAAAGAAAAGTCTGATATGTTCTCAGAATTACACAACTGCATGTCATAAAGTCAGAATTGCGAGATGTAAACTCAATTCAGAGAGAAACTACTTTATTTCTCAGAATTTCTCAGCGTTTATGTCTTGCAATTCTGACTTTAATAGTTTTAATAGTTTTGCGAGTTCATATCACACAATTCTGACTTCATTTCTCAGAATTGCTAGTTTACATCTCACAGTTCTGAGATAAGTCACAATTGCGAGATTTAAACATGCAATTCTGAGAAAAAAAAAAAATCTCTCAGAATTGCGAGCTTATTTCTTGCAATTCTGACAAAAAAAAATTGACTTTATTTCTCAGAATTACAAGTTTATGTTCCGCAATTCTGACTTTAATTTCGCAATTGCGAGGTATTATAAAGTCAGAATTGCGGAACATAAACTTGTAATTCTGAGAAATAAAGTCAATTTTTTTTTGTCAGAATTGCGAGCTTGCAATTCTGAATTTATAACCTGCAATTGCCAGAAATACAGTCAGAATTGAGACATATAAACTCAATTCTTTTCTCAGAATTGCATAATACAAACTCACAATTGCAGAAATAAAGTCAGAATTGCCTCAAATAAACTCACATTTGCGAGAAATCAAATCTGAATTTCAGACTTAATAAACTCGCAACTGATTAAAGACCAATTCTGAGGGAAAGAAAAGTCTGATAGGTTCTCAGAATTAGACGATGTTATGTAAACTCGCAATTCTGAGAAAGTCAATTCTGAAAGAAAAGAAAAAAAAATCAACGTTATTTCTCAGAATTTCGAGTTTATGTCTCACAATTCTGACTTACTTTCTCAGAATTCCTAGTTTATGTCTCACAGTTCTGAGGAAAAAAAAAAGTCAGAATTGCGAGATGAAAAGTCGCAATTACCTTTTTAGTATTTTTTCTTCAGTGGCGGAAATGGACTTCTATAAAAAATGTAGTATACTGCTACCAAAAATGTTGAGCAGGCATTAAAGTAATGGATTTTATTTTTAATTGCAAACAGTATCACTACTTTTAGTTTTCACTGTTATAAACAAATTTGATCAAGGGAAAATCCATTTAAAGGCTGATGTCATGTCTGTATTCGCCATATTTCCTGTGCAAGACAGAATAATCTATGCCCAATTAGCTCATCTTCTTAGATGTAATCTAATCACATGTGAGACTGTTGAATTCAGAGCATCTTTGCCGGGTCGGCCTCAAATGGTACATGAATAATAAGCTGACCCTTTTTAATCTGCGGGATCTTAACTGAATCAAGCTTTGCCATGGCCGCTTGTAGAACAAAGTAGAACAAAGCGTCATGTGATGGCTTATATTCATTTAAAATGTCAAGAGTAGTTAAAGAGTTTAATAGCTCCTTTGAGAAGCAATATTATCCTGATAATAGTAGGCTACTAATGGTAATTTAATTAACTGGACGTGCTAATCAATATTTGAAGCAGCTCGGGAGCTGATGTCTGGACTCTAACCTTCGCTGCAGATAAATCTGAGTCACACTGACTTATTTTGGGCCAGTTATCGCTGCTTTGTTTGATACGCTGTGATGTATCACTCCCCAAACAAGCCTAATTTCAGATGAGTGTGGAAAAGGCTTGGTCTGGGTCATCTCCAGCAGCTGGATGAATGGTGTGTAATTAAAGGTTCAGCAGACCAGAGTGTTTTCCTAATTAAGTATAAATGCCAAGCTCGTCAGAAAGACGCCCAGGCTCCATCTTAATGCCAGCGAGAGATTTTATTACTAAACAGCATGTCTGGAGGAAGTCTGCATCTCTTTCCTAATTGCAAATACACACTGACATGACACATAGACATACTATTGTGGCTGGTCAATACTGGCATTATAAGAAATGCTGGTAACAGAGTTTGTTTGGGTGAACCGGTTCTTTTATATCATGCTCCCAAACATGTCTTAATATTCTTAGGGCTGGGCGATAAATCGATAACGATAATTATCGCGCGATAAGAGTTCAACAAGAGTTCGACAAATATTCCATATAATGTTTATGCAGCAAAGGCGGAACAAAAGAGCGCTAGTCAAAGCGCGCCACTCGGACAGTTTATCCGCTTGGATCAAAGTTCAAACGCCGGCACCGCGCGAACAAACTTACTACAAAAAACTTAATAGAGCAGATGAGTTCACACCCTGATAAATCTCAGTCATTAAACAGCGCCAGCGTGAAGCGCTTGAATTCAGTGAAGAACACAAATGACTCCGTTTATAGCCAGATGAAACAGCGCTGACAAACAAGAGAAACACTGTGCGCAACGATACAGTCAGAAGGCTTTTTAATCTACAAATCGCCATCATTTACCATAGATTTACTGTAGTAGCACTAACCGCACAGTGGTATGAAATGTGGATATATTTGTGTCGAATTTTATTATATTATTAATATAGAAATAAATGTATTAAAGTAGGGGTAATGGAATATAATTACAGTATTTTTTGTTTAAGCTATAGCATTTATGCATTTATACTAAATGTATTTAGACTACTGCTTTTCACACAAATACCTTGGAACCATATTACATTTTTACCATGGTATTGAGGTGCTGTATTATGGTTTTAACTGTTATTATTATGATCTATGCATGCTACTACGGAAGAGCAATGGTTAATTTAAAATAAAACAGTCAGAATAATTACATTTCACCAAATTAAAATGAGGTTGCTCCAGTTTTTACAGATATTACTGATATTGATAATGAACATAAATCTACATCTGCATCCTAGCTCAAGCTACTATCAAATGTGTATTTCTAAGGGACAAAATTTTTTATATTATTATTGTTAGTATTATTAGGTAACACAAACCTATGTCTTGATTTGAAACAATATTACTCATTAAAACTATTTTTTTCTATTAAGATATTTATTTTAAGGAAAAATGATGTGTGAAGAATTCAAAAAACATGAAACAATGTTTGTCATTTTTTGACCATAAAGAATATTTTAAAGACGAATTTAGCCGTCTAGTTTATACAGCTTTCACACTGTAGCAAAAATCTGCCTTTAAACGTGAAAGAATTAAAAAATTGACATTTATTGTGATAATTATCAATATCGACTAATATGAAAAAAAAATATCGTGATAATTTTTTGGCCATATCGCCCAGCCCTATTTTCAATTTCATTTCATTTGAACACATAAGATGCCATCTTCAGCATATTTCCTGATTTTTAAAGTCAGAACCAGAAATGTGAACTGATTCAACTGAATCAAACAGAATCTGCTCAAAAGAACAATTAATTCACAAACCAGCCATTACTATGGAGAATGTCAATCACTTCAGTTATGAATGGCAAAATATACAATTTATTCATCGCCTATTCAAAAAGATAAGTTGTGTATGAGAGGCTAGAATCTATTCAGTTTAAAAGTTTCCTCATTGCTTTTGTAGTCAGAAGTGTGGTGTGGTTTTGATGGGTTGTGACATACAGTAAATTAACACAAGCCCTGCAGTATCCCCCATTCCAGCTCCCTTTTAGGAAACGTCAACAAAGAAAAGAAAACAGCGATCGTTAACTGATTTAATGGGGTTTTGATAAGTAGAAATTCAGAAATGAATGGCTGCTCGTATGATAATGATATTGCTAATCTTAAAATGACACTCTACATGATACGTACAGCTAATTTATTCATCTCAAAGCTATAACAAGTTTGTGTTAGAGCAGACAGAAAGCACACTGAGCGGTTCATCACGCTGCTGTCAAAGTGAGTTGCCCAAATTGTCCTTATTATCCAGATAATATCTCTCCAGTAAGTCTCTTGTGGTCTGTCTCAATGGACACTCATTCATTCATTAGCCTTAAGGTCTCCAGACATGCACTCTGCTTGCAGTATAAATCCAGAATATGATTCATGACAGATTATATCACATGCTGGCACCAGTTTCTCTTGGAAAATGCCTGACATGTTGGCATTTTGAGAGCTGCTTTAGGGCTATGCATGGATGAGGACTAACATTCTTAATCAACATGGTCTGCTGGCACAGAAGTAGATGCTTTGAAGTAGTGGTATGAGTGAAGACGTGGGGCGATGATCCTCATTATCATGGAGTACTGGGTCATATCTGGCGCGAGGGACTCTTTAGTGTGGGATTTAAGAGGACTACATCTCTTATCACGTATACAGCTACAGGATAGCTTGGTTTGTGTTACTGATGTGCAATGAGACAATGAGACAACCTAATGCCATTTGGATCACATAAATGTATTTACTGTACATTTTTGTTATGTTTGATTTTATTGTATAGTTGACTTGTATACAAATGCTTAAAATACACTCAATTAAGGTTACAATAACATTATCATATTTTTACATCAGTTTTTTTTGAGGAAATCTAAACATTTAAATGGCTCCTGAAAAAAAAACTTTGCATTATTTAAACAAAAATAATGTTATATGGTCCATATATTTAGCAAAATGCTCCTCACTAGAGTTCATTTTTCTAGCTGACTAATGAGTTTATGGTCACCGAATATTTGGTAACGTTTTTTAACGAGGTAAATGTGACATTAAGTGACATCGTTTACAAGCTGTTACATTTTAATAAAGCAGATAGCTCCGGTCCTAGATTCTGATTGGCTGAGCTGCATTCAAAGCTGTTGTAAATTACTCTACAAACATACACCTTTGTTTACCTTTCTGTTTTGCTTGGCAACCACTTGGTTGCAACCAGTGTTGTTTTCGTCAATGATGACGATGACGAAATCATTTCGTTGACGCCACTTTTTTTCATGACGATAACGAGACGGTGACAAGATAAACACTGCTCTTTGATGACTAAAACATGACGAGACTTGTGTGAGTTTTCGTTGACGAGACGAGAATGGACGAAAATGTTAGTGGGTGGTCTGTCAGACGTTTAAAATGCATGACATTTCTGCTTATTGTGCGTGTCAATTAAAACCTAAAAAGTATCTGATGCTGCATTCTATCCTTGTTTGGTCACGCCCATCACCTGGCATGCAGCGCACAACGTGCTCAACACGTCACACTGTTGTCACTCATCACAGACAATGG
>JAHKKF010510872.1:0-18611 GCA_019740295.1 Labeo calbasu | reverse complement strand
GCGCCCCTCCCCCTATAACTGTTCTGTCTCACGGAGGAGCTAATTTGTGTGCATCTGTGTGAAACACGCATAGGAAAAAAAGAACGACAGAAAGAACGTTTCCCCCCCCCCAGCTGCGACTCTGCTCCCATCGTTCATGTTTATGAGCCGTTCAAAAGAATCAGTTCGTTCGCGAACGTCACAACTCTAACTTCAGATAATTGGTAGCACAAAAGGATGTTGCCACAGTGCTACTGTTGCAGTGTCGATGTGAATCTATGAAAGGGAGCATAAAACAAAACTTGATCATCCATGTTAAGACACACAGCATTAAGAATTAAGACCTATATATATATATATGGAATAAGAAAAACTGTTCAAAAAGATGTGGGAAGTTAATTGTTTGTTTGTTTGGTTGTTTGTTTTGTTTGTTTGTTTTTTTCCACACAGGAGACTGCAATAGAAAGACAATGAGTTCAGCACTGAAGAAAAAGTAAGTGGTTTTATTCACTGTATGTATTTTTTTTTTAACACCCATAAGTAATAAGTGATTAAATGTGAGTAAAAGTTAGTAAAGAAAATTGAGAATTATCAGGTAAAGTGTTTATGCAAACAACAAAAGTCAGTAGAATAATATATTTTTTTAAATAATTCTAAGCATACTAACACTAAACTATAGAATTAATTAAGCTAATTTTGTATATAATATACTACACAGTGATCCTTGAATTTGATTCATATGGGTTTTGTGCAGTTTGTGATAAACTTTATATTGTTCAATGTAGAAATAAATTTGGTGCTACGTCTCCACCATTCATTGATTATTTGAAAGAAATTTTAAGAAGGTACCCAGATGGGGGACAAATACTAAAGGTAGGTAGAACATAAACCTATTGCAAGAAGTCACTTGAATCATTGTCAAATAGTGTGCATCTTATTTCATTGTCTGTCCATAATAATGGTTATGTAACATATCAGGAGCTGATACAGAATGCAGATGATGCAGGAGCTTCAGCTGTGGTGTTTATTCATGATGAGAGGCATTATGAGACTCACAGCCTGTGGAATGGAAAGCTCAGAAAGTATCAAGGTATTTGTGTCGTACACACTGGGAGCAGATTCAATAAGTGGTCACACTACACAAAATTATTTTAGAGCCTGCAACAAAGGATATTACATACCAGTGGCACAGATCAGGTGGGGATGGGGTTGGGGGTTCTGGGAGGTCCCCCTCGACCGGGGGTGCCTAGAGCGAACTGAAAGGGGATTTTAGCATCGGACCTCAAAGGGTTGGGGCTTCGGACCCCTCTCCTCCACAGTTCTAACTATCTGCTCAATAAAAATTACTAGCTGTCAATATTTTCAGCTTTATTTAAATCAACCCAAGAGCAGCTAAACCCCACGCCTTACAGACCCCAAGCGATCCCATTAGCTCAAATTACTTTAACAGGAATGAAGCCACACCCCTGATCTCAGAAATCCAAAACCAAGTCAATATTACCATTTAGGCCTAACATAGGCTGCAAATAAGTGCTTACAGTACAAGCAGCATGGGAGACATGATTCATTTTTATCTGCTAGGACTAGTAATTTAAGACTAAGACTAAATTTTGAAGTTTTTTGTTTGATCATTTTTGTATGATCAGCCATTTGTAACTTTGCTCTGGCAGGGCCTGCTCTTTATGCCTTCAATGATGCAGCCTTTACAGAGGAGGACTGGGAGGGTATTCAGAGAGTTGGCAGAAGCATCAAGCAGGATGACCCAACAAAAGTTGGGAGATTTGGGATTGGTTTCAACTCTGTTTATCATATTACAGGTATGCTACATTACCTGATTGGCTCATTAAACTTTTTTTTTTTTTAAATGCCTGCTGATTAGAAATATTGAATACAATATTGCATGTTGATTTATATATTGTTAACATCACAATATATTAGTTAATATCTTTTTTATATGGTATATTATAAGTTTATATGGTAACATTTTAGAATAAGGAACACATTCACTATTAACTATCTGAGTTTATTAACTGAGTTCTCTCAATAAACCCCTACTTTGCTACTTATTGATAGTGAGGTAGCTGTTAAGTAAGGGATCTAGAGCATGGTCATGGCAGAAAAAAAGTTTTTTTTTCTTCTTCTTCTTTTTTTCAGCTTTCTAATGGTTAACATGCAAACAGATTAGCTTGACAGAAGTATGTGCTTATAGTAATATCACAATAATTAATTTCCCTTTTATGCTATTAATTTTATAACAGGTATATATTTATCAGTTTTTTACACACCAGAACAAAAAATGCTGTTACAGAATACATTAACCTTTTTTAATGATCAGTCTATTATTATAATGCGATATTGGATATGTAATTATGCACGGCCATTTCCAGTTTAGATGTAATTTTCCATCATCTTCACTCATCATCTAACAATCAGCATCTAAGTTAATCTTTACATAACACTAAAAACAACAAGCATTTTAAAATACCTTTAAATGTAATATTTACCAAATCCCAGTGTTAATGTTTATCATAATCTTGTGATCTCTAAATTCACTTGAAGCATTTAGAATAACTGATTTTAGTTGTATCAGTTTTATCTTTGATATGACAAAATGGAGAGTTTTAATGAAGTTCCAAATGTAGGTTCGGGAGGAGCCTAATCATTCAGTCCTGTCAAATCATTGCGAGCCTACATAAGCAGCTCTCATTGCATCGTCCCAGCAACAGTTCTTCCGCAATATCGCAATGGGCGGTTGAACTCGGCGCTCAAGCCAAGCCTTAGGTTCGAGCCTCCATTAAGGACAGCAAGCCAAGTTTGTTTACCATTGCCCGTCACGACTGGATGGGCAGGCGAACTTGTGAAATAATTTTAGAATCAATAACAATTCTTGTAATACTGACTTACTGTACTGACCAAAATTTTAATATTGGTTCATCCTTAATTATGTTGTATTATCAACACTGATCGTACTGATTACCTGTGTACACATTTAATTATTGTTTTTACAGACTTGCCATGTGTCTTCAGTTCTGAACACCTAGCCATTTTTGACCCACAAAAGAAGATGTTTGGAGAGGATGAAGAAGGCTATAGATGGTCTTTGAACAATAAAGAGGACAGAGAGAGCCTTTTGAACTTGAGAGATCAGTTTCAGCCCTTTCAAAATATCATGAGTCAAGTGAACAGTTGTTCCTGGGAGAAGGTCATCAGTGAGGAGCAATACTTCAAAGGAACGCTCTTCCGTTTCCCTCTGCGTAATGAGGCTTCTGAGATCTCAGATAACTTATATGACTCCACAAAGGTTACCCAGCTATTTGACAGTTTCATTGCTGATGCAGACATCAGTCTCCTTTTCCTGAGAAATGTGTCATCCATTACTTTGCTGCATATTGACACCAATGGCCTCTGCAACAATAGGCTGAAAGTTTCTGTGTCAAATCACTTTATTACTGACCTTTCTCATATCAAGCAGGAATCGTTTGACAGAAAAACATGTTTTAAAACAGTATCACAGATTTCCCAGCAAATGGAAGAAACAAGGTCCCAGTGGCTTGTGACAACTTGCCTTCTGAAACAGGGATATAAACCAGAGATTGACTCTCTAGCTAATAAGCTGAGCTTCTACCCTCAGGTTGACGCAGCATTTCGATTAGATGATGACAGATCACTTTGCAATGGGCGACTAAGTTGCTTTCTGCCACTTCCAAATAATGAACCAAACAAAACTGGGCTTCCCATTCACATCAATGCTTGCTTTGGCCTGACAGACAATCGGAGGTTCATCAAGTGGCAAGAGGAGGATCAGAAGAATGATGAGTCTGCGATGTGGAATGAGCTGCTCACTTCACTTTTTCCCCATGTATATCTCATGATGATCCTACAGGCCATTCAGTTTTCAGAAAACTCAGCCCTGCCTTCCCGCACTGTGTACAATCTCTGGCCTGACCTATCGCAGACAGTACATAAAGAGAGATGGCATGAAGTTGCAACAGATACTCTGAAACATCTATTTGACTACAAGATCTTTCATCTTGCTAATGATGAGCAAATCTGGGTGTCTGCCTCAGATGCAGTTTTTCCAAAAAACAATATACATACTGACACAATGTCTGCAGTGTCAAGACTACTGATTGCTGAAGGAGAGAACCTGGTCACAGTCCCAGAGCATGTTTTGAAAGATTTTCAAGAAATCTTTCCTGAATATGATACACTGACATGGGTGACTCCATCGTATGTTAGAGATGTCCTTCACAGAAGTGAGGCTGAAAATCTTAGTAAAGACGACAAATACACTCTTCTTGAATTTGTCCTCAGTGATGAAAAGTACACAGAGCTACAAGGACTTGAGCTTCTGCCTCTCAGTGATGGAACCTTTACTTCATTTGGCAATGGAGTGCAAAACACTGTTTTGATTGACAATGAGAAGTTTCCAAGGTAAGGTCTGACATATGGTGTGTTCACACTTGTAGTTCGGTTCATTTGCTTTATTTGGTTCGGACCAAAAAAAGAAAATTATACATTTGGTCCTGGTCCATTTAGCGTTCACACTGCCATTTTTGACAGCAAACCTAAAGATACCTAAAGACATAGTAATACATTCACAACCTGATTGGTCAGGTTGAATAATGTATATTTCGTGACAGAACTCACCGAACACTCCAAACAAAAGGAAAATATCAGTTTGACTTAAAGCAGTGCTGCGGTTGTATGGCATCGCATTCACTTACTCTACGTTTGCCCTCTGCTCCTTTTGTTTTGAATACACTGCTTGTTCCCTTTGTGAAATCATGTTGCATAGCATCACATCTTGTCATTACTTCCTGTTTTTGGTTTGTTTAAAAGTATTTGTTCCGTGTCGTGTTCATATATCATTCGAACCGCACCAGAGTTCCTTTGGTGCGCACCAGGGTTCGGATGGCAGTGTTCACACTTATTTAAAAGAACTGCACTAACAGATCAGTCGCACCAGAGTTCGTTTTAATCAAAACAAACATGACAAGTGTGAACACAGACATAGTCTCTTTCCTACTTGAATCCCTTAGAGTTTATATTGTGTTGTCAAAGTAGTAATAATCTTTTTTCATTATTATTTATTCAGAACATTGCTGCCATTTTGTAAAGAAAGGTTTTTACCCATCCATGTGAGCCAGTTTTGCACAACGCAACTAAGGAAGCTAGCAACACGGAGTAAGAAAATTGTTTCATATATTTTATCAGGAATGCTTATAATAATATAAAATTAATATTGTGTGTGTGTGTGTGTGTGTGTGTGTGTGTGTTTCAGGCATATACAGTATTATAAGTTTAGATGCACAACATGTTGTTACACTCACAAAGAAGCACTTGCCCATGGACTGGAAAATGACCCAAGGTCATGTGACATGGATAACAGCAGAAGATCATCATCCACCAAAGAGCTGGCTGGCTGAATTTTGGAAGTTTCTTAGCACTGAATGGAATGACTTAAGCAGCTTTATAGGCATGCCTTTAATACCACTGGAGCCACTGCAGAGTTCAGGCAATTCAATATTGTTAGCAAGGTTGCAAAGTAATACAACTTTGATCTTTCAGAGTAGCACAGGGTCTGTCTTGTCAGATAGTGTTCAGAAAATGTTAGGGATGATGGGATGTACAGTCATAAAAAGAGATGAGTGCCTTAGACATCATGACATTGAGAGTTATGTTCTTCCAGTTTCACCAAGAAATGTTCTACAAGTCTTTGTGAACTCAAACAGAGACCAGGTCATGAATGGCATTGCCACTGCTTCATCATATGAAATAGAGGAGTTGAAAGTTTACCTCTCTTCCTTGGATTCTCTCTCAACTGCTGAACAGGACCTACTTTCCATGTTGCCAATCTTCAGAATGATGTCTGGGAAATATGTTGCAGTTCAATCAAAACAAGCAGTTTTTTCATCCACCAGTCCAGCCATTCCAAATGATCTCCCAATGCCTGACACCATTGTACGGTGTGCAAATGAAGCTGATCGCAGACTTTTGACTCTTCTGAAAATTGAACTTTTGGATGCAGCTAAGGTGGCTGTTCATTTGGTTGATTGCATTAAGACAGGCTCTTTCAAAAAAGGTGAGGAACTGACAATAATGACCTGGATACTGAATAACGGTAGTATTCTACTCTCACAAAGTGAGCTGCTGCTCACAAAAACAAAAATTCTCAATTTTATTGAGACAACTCAGGGAGAACGCAAACAAGCCTCAGATGTTTTTGATCCAAGAAACAAGACATTCCAAGACCTTTTCGAGGGTGATTTCTTTCCCCCACCTATTTACACAAAGACCGAGGAAATGCTTCAGAGTTTGCAACGCCTTGGCTTAAAGACAGAGCAAAAAGAAATATCAACAGCAAACATACTCCAAGTCATAAATCATATTGAAATTCTTAGTGTTCACTCACCAGATAAAGCAATCAAAAAAGCAAATGCTATGGTTCAAGTACTGAATCAGAATGATTTCCTTTCAAAATTCACCAAGACACAGATAGGAGAGCTGATGCAAAGGCAATGGGTGCCCTGTGAAAATCCAGAGTTGAATGGAAAAGAGTTTTCTACAGGTTTCTACAAGCCAAGTGAAGTTAGGGATTCAAAGTATTCTTCAATTGTCGGATATGTAATGCCCCTTACCTCTGAGCTAACAGGACATGTCTGCAACCATCTTGGACTTTATGAGCCCCCTCCTGCTGAAAAAGTCTTAGAGAACCTCAATGCACTGAGATCAATGGTCAACACAAATTCAGAAATTTTTGAGTTTGAAACCAAGCTACACAGTATCTATAAATTTGTGCAGGACAACATGAGAAATTTCAGAGATTTAATGAACACAAAATGCATTCCCTGGATCTGGAATAAAAGTGAGTTTGTCTGTCCAGGAGATATAGTTTTAACCTATCCACCTGAACTGGATCTAAGCCCTTACATCAAGAAAGTGCCTGAAGAATTTTTGCAATATGAAAACCTGCTAACACAATTTGGTGTGAAGAAAACACTGTCTGATGAGGAGATTGAAGACATACTCCTTGACATAAAACATAGAATTGACTGCAGGTGTCCTCCTCATGGCAAATTGTCAGAACTTAAAGTGTCAATTGCCATTCTTGACTGGATGCGAAAAAATGAGAAACTTTTAAAGGACACTACACCTGTGCCTGTAATGGCACAAAACCAAAACTTTACCCTGCAATCTTTGTCTAAAACAGTCTTCTGTGACATCAGTGCTGAAGGACTAGAAGACCTGAAACAAGACATTGAAGAATTCTATGTCATTCACGAGGAAGTTCTTCCCCTCACTGCAAGATGGTTAAAAGTCCCATTCTTAAGTACTCGCATCTTAAAACCACAGTTCATACAAACAGAGCAAGAGCTCTGTGGTATAGAACAATGTGGGCAATCTGAACCAATTACTCAAACAATTAAGAACATTCTTAAGGAGTATGATGAGGAAAGTGACATTTTCAAAGAACTCCTACAAAATGCTGAGGATGCTGGAGCCACCACATGTAAATTCCTTCTTGACTTCCGAAAACACAGAGATCCCCCTGAAACCCTCTTTGATGATGGAATGGCTCTGTGCAGTGGACCATGCCTTTGGATCTTCAACAACGAGCTCTTTTCACAAGAAGACTGGAAAAACATTGTCAATGTGGGGTCGGCATCAAAGGAGAACAAGGTTAAGATGATTGGAAAGTTTGGGCTTGGATTTAATGCTGTTTACCATGTGAGTGATATTCCCTCAATTTTGAGTGGGAACAGCCTTCTCATACTTGATCCAAATGTCACCCATTTGGAAAAGCACATAATCAGCAAAGGAAACCCAGGAATTAAACTTGACCCATTCCAGGAACGGCTGTACAAAAGGTTTCCTGGACAGTTTAAATCTTATAAAGGTATTTTTGATTGTGATCTGTCATTGCAAAACAGCAAGAAATCTTATAATGGTACCCTGATTAAATTGCCATTTCGCACACTGGAGGAAGCAAACAAGTCAGAGATCAGTTCAAAGGTATATGACGAAGATCGCATTCAGAGTTTTAAAAATAATTTGACTGACAACTCAGAAACTCACCTGTTATTTCTGAAGAGAATTAATTTTTTGTCACTTCAAATTGTCCCTGAAAATGCATCAACTCCTCCACGGGATGATCAGATTCTGACTCCTCTCAAGATATCCAGAGAAGTCATGACTTCATTTGCTGTCTCGAATGACAAACTTCTCCAAGAGATCAAGAGCACATTCAGGAATGCTGAAATCACACATGAAAACATTGTTGATGTCAACAGAGCACACATTGTTAAAATAGTTCAAGAGCACTCAGAGAGATCCATCACACAATACTGGCTTTTGTACTCGTGTTTTGGAACACAAGATTCTTTGCAAATGTTCCAGAAAAGAACTGATCATGAACATGCATTTTCAGTTCCAATTGGAGGTATAGCTGTACCTTTGCATAGAGATGCAAAAACTAAAGCATGGTCCCCTGATGAAAGCCTCATTGGCCAGGCTTTTTGTTTCCTTCCTCTTTCCACAGATACAGGTCTTCCAGTCCATGTAAACGGGACTTTTGCAGTCACATCTAATAGGAAAAGCCTATGGGAAAAGGGATTGAAGTCTGAGTGGAACAAAGCTTTACTTAAAGATGCTGTAACCTCTGCTTACATCACTACACTGCTTGAACTGAAGGAAATGGCCCAAAATGGACATATCCAGAACTATTCCTTCTATGTGTTCTGGCCTAACAGAGAGAAAACAAGCAAAGCATTTTTACCCATGGTTGAGTCTTTCTACTCAGCAGTTGCACAGAATAGCAATGGTAAATCTCTGGATCTTTTTAGCAACGGAAATAATTGGTGTTCTATAGATAAGGTGAGATTTCTGAATCCAAAAATTGAGAAGAATCAATCAGTTAGAGACATTGCCATGAAAATGTTCTTGAGCTTGGAAGCTTCATATTCCTGTGTTGTTTCTCTCCCAACATGGGTAAGAGACAGTTTTAATTATTGTGGCTTCGAGGAAATGATCAAACAGAAAATGATCAACTGGCCTGAGTTTTACAGCATTGTGTTTACGAACTTGAGTGCTGTGGACACACATAACAGAAATGTGCTTGTTCTGAATGCCATCGACTTAAATGATCATGCTGTTGATGACCTGCTAAAAAATAACCCCTGCATTCCAACACAGAAATGCCAGAAGCTTCAATTTATCAAGCGAGGTGTGAATCCTTCTGGCAAAGTGGCTTGTTTGTATGAACTTGAGGAAGGACGCATTATTGAAGGAACTACAAATGACTTTCTCTCACCAAAAAGGATTCACAGACTTTCTGATTTGGGAATGCTGAGTGACCACCTCCCTTTAGAGGACATCATAGAAAGAGCGGGGAAGATATCTACTGTTTGGCAACAGGATAAATCTAAATTTTATAAATGTCTTGAGTGTCTCATGGAGTCAATAAATGACTCCTCAGTTGATGTGAATTCTCTGCACTGGCTGACACTGTCTCAAATACCATTCCTTCCTGCCTTAGCTCCTTTAGTTCAGCAGAATATGAACACAACCGTTCTTAAAAAACCCTCTGAAGTGTACACTGAAAGTTGTCACAATTTAGTAAGCATGACAGGATTTACAGTTGATAATTCAAACCTTCAAATACACAGTTATGATCCAGTTTTCCAAAAACTGAAAGTACAGACAAATCCACCAGTTGAGACAGTGCTTCAGCAGCTGCTAGAAGCACACAAACACTGCAATTCATTTGAAAAGTATGCTCTCCTCAATATTGCTCAGTCTTGCTATGAATACCTTAACAATTACTTGTTGGAACAGAAAGATCCCAATCCAATTGCTGGCCGTGCAAAATCATTTCCATTCATTTTCATTGAGGATCATTTTGTAAATGTGAGGTCAGTGGCCAAAAGTCAAGAATTTGAGGAGAAGCCATATCTATATGTGCTTCCAACCATCTTCTCTAAATTTGAGAAGCTCTGGGAGTGCCTTGGTGTCAAAAAACAATTCACAAAGGAGCAATTTGTTGCCGCAATTGACGAAATGAAGGATTTATATGGATCTCGTCCTCTTTTCACATTAGACCTCCATAAGTGTGTTGCAATACTGAATAGACTGTATAAAATCACAGATACAATTATTCCAGACTGTCTTATACCTGATGAGAGTGGTGTGTTGACATCTTCTGAAGAGTTGAGACTTAATGACAGCCCAGGGATGCCTGTCTCAGATGGTGTCAAGCTCCCCCATGAGCTGATACCTCGGCCTGTGGCCTGTCACTTCGGTGTAGTGACAACAAGAGATCATACTCTGAAAGAACTTTTTGCTGAAGAGTTTAGACAAACCGAGGGTCTAACTCTCAGAATAAAAAATATAATGGAGGCATATCCATCTAAAAATGATATTCTGAAAGAGCTTATTCAAAATGCTGATGATGCAGAGGCAACAGAAATTCACTTTGTGTGGGACAAAAGAAAACATAAGACAGAAAAGATATTTGGAAATAAATGGGAACTGATTCAAGGTCCAGCACTTTGTGTGTACAACAACAGAACATTTTCTGATGCTGATCTGCAGGGTATTCAGCAGCTGGGGGAAGGAGGAAAACATGGCACTTTAGGGAGAACTGGGAAATATGGACTTGGCTTCAATTCAGTGTATCATCTGACAGATTGTCCATCTATCCTGACTGGTGACCAATGGCTCTGCATTTTTGATCCAAATCTAAAATACCTGGAAAAAGAAACCACAGGCTGCAAGTTATCAGTGAAAGAGTCATTTAAAGAGTATTTTGAGGATGTTTATCAAACTTTTCTTCCAGAAATGTTTGCACTCAAGTCTGGAACCATGTTCCGACTCCCTCTCAGGACAGAGAAAATGGCAGAACAATCTGAAATATCTACACATGCAGTCACAGAAAGTGACATGAATCAACTGCACTATGCCTTGAATGAAGATCCTGAAGGACTAATTCTCTTCTTGAAACACATCATGAAAATACAGTTTTCGGAGATCAGTGAAGATGGAAAACATACAAAATGTTCTTGCCTTATTGAGAAGAAATACACAGAGGAGAGCATGGTAAACAAGGAATACTTTGACAGTCATGTTCGAGACTCCTTCAAGTCAAGAACAGCAGAACCCTGCAAAACCATCTATGGCATGCAAATCTCATCTGGACAGAAACAAAGTAAGTGGGTCATTGCAGAGTGCTTTGGCTTTTCAAAACCAAACTTTGAGCAAAAAGATCATTTCAAAGTTCCTCAAGCTGCTCTGGCTGCATGTTGGAGTAACTCATATACCCACACATTTACTGGCAGGGCATTTTTTTCTTTGCCCTTACCTGGACAAACTGGTTTACCAGTCCATCTGAATGCAAATTTTGAAGTAGATTCTTCTAGAAGGGACTTGTGGAAAGAGGATGGTGAAAGTCTAAAGACTGAGTGGAACCAGTCACTGAAAGTAAACATCATTTCACCACTCTATGTTGACCTCTTGGTACATATTTGTTCAGTCATGAAGAAAGATACACCTACAGCTCTTGTATTTCTCAAGTCAGAGCTAGAGAAATCTTGCCTTAATTACTTTCCATGCATTTCACAGAAAGTAGACAAAGTCTGGCATGAGATGATTTATGAGGTCTACAGAACAATTAACCAACGTGACCTTCCTGTCATACCCACAGTACACGCTGTTCAACTTTCACAAGATACAATAATACAAAAATACACAGTTACCTGGTGCAGTGCATCTACACCACATTCAGAAAATTGCCCATATTTTACGTCAAAGGAACATGATGGAATTTTTGAAATTTTAGATGACACCGGGATGAAATTAGTGCCAAACTCTGAGAAAATGCATGAAATAAAAAAGAGTTTTAAAGAAGCTGGTGTGAATGTGGCGGAAATCAGTGCTTTAACAGTGATGAACTTCTTGAAGCAAAGATCACTGAATGATCCTTCCCAGACAACTAGTGGTTTGCCTTTGCCCATCAACCAAACATGTATTAAAGACAAAACAAGATGCTTAAAACTTTTGAGCTTCTGCTTGAAAAATCCCACAAAGGAAATTGTTGATGGCCTCAATGGGCTTCCTCTTCTCCTCACGCAAGATCAGATATTAAGAGTCTTTGACTCAACTATCACCCCAAAGCTGATATCAAAATTTAGAAGTCTTTTCCAAGGACCTCAGGAAATATTTGCAGATATGGATGTCAAATTAGATTATGTCAAAATTCTGCTTCAGGCAACGTTTATTAAGGACTTAACAATTGACACAGCCCCAATGTATTTGAAACCAGAAATCAAACTACTGCTCAAGAAGCCACCTGATGAAAGGTTTCAGCCCTACAAAGTAGATTTAGAGACAGTCAAATGGCTAAAAACATTATGGGCCTACTTTGATGATCAAATTAATAGCTACCAAAATGAAAATCTGAATGTCTTCAGTGAGATAAAAAAGCACTTTGGTGACAGTCCCATCTTACCAGTCATCTGCCCCAGTCAAAATAATAATAATTTCTTACAAACAATAAAGAACATATCAAAAGTGGTTCAAAATGAAGAAGAAAAAATAGTATCCATTCTCATAAAACTGGGGTTCATGAAAATAGACCTTGCCTTTTTCAGTGATGTCAGTCTTAAGGTCTGTCTCAAGTGTATTAATTCAGAAATCCTGCAAACAGGAGACAGCAGTGCTGTTTTGGAGCAGGTTCATGATGTACCACATTCACAGTTTGAGGAGCTGTGTAAAGATGAATGTGAAGAACTTCAGGGCTTCTTACAGCGTGGGATCAAAGATTCTAATAACAAGAGTGAGCATGTGTCGATGCTCAAGTCTTTGCCCTTGTTTGAATCAATATCTGGAAAACGGGAAAGCATTGATTTACACAGTAGGGTATTTATTCTTAATTCTAAGCATCAGAATGACTTTCCAAATTTGTACCATGTCGATAGATGTGACAGTATCTTCCTCAAGCAGAGCTGGGTGAACTTAGAATTGGCTGAAATTCTAAACATTCAGATTATAGATGATTTGGAGTTCTGTTTACAGTTTATTCTTCCTTCTGTGCACATGATGAAAGAGGCCAAACTTCTTGATTTCATGCGGTTGGTACTAGAAATTGGACCAGTGGATCAAAGGATTGTCTCTGCTTTGAGAGAGGTCAGATTTATTCAAGACATCCATGGCTCTCTTCAGGTGGCTTCATACTTCTATGATGGCAATGTACACCTTTACAAGGTAATGCTTCCAAAAGAGAGATTGGTACCAAAAGTATTTTTGGACAATTTCCAAGGTAAACATATTCAGGCACATAGTCTTTTAAAGGACCTTGGACTGAAACATAAAGTGACTGATGAGGAAATCATTCAGTTTGCAAAACAAACTGAATCTGAAACTAGAAGCAACACTCATTTACACACCCTCAAGGAAAGATCAAAAGTTTTGTTAGAGATTGTTTTGTCAAAGAGTAATGACATGATGTCTGATTTGCTGAACAGAGTTGCTAATATTAAATTCATCTTCCCAGTTCAAATTAAGCAAACACTTTGCAATTATCACAAGCCCTTTGCTCAAGAAAGGGAGGTTGTTGCAATCAGTGGGTCACTTATTGACAGAGACAGTAATTACCAATATCTTATATGGACATCTATGCCAATCCTACCCTCAGAACACTGCTCTCCACATCACATTAAGAAAATGAAGGATACTGGAGCCTTGGAGACTCCACCCCCTGGAAAAATAGCTGTTCATCTGAAAAACATCTGTAAATCTCAGTGCCACTCAGACAGATTGTTGAAGACAAGAAGTACTGTATTTAGCAAATTATACACATACCTACAGTCAGTAAATTTGGATGCCTCTCTGTTCTCAGACCTCCCCATTATCCTCGTGGATAATGGCACAACACTTGTGAAAGCTTGCCAGACAGTACTTTTGCTGTCTGATGCTCTTGAGTTTAGGCCTTACTTGTACAACATCCCCCCAAATTATATTAAATTTATAGACTTTTTTAAGAAGATTGGTGCAGAGGAAAGGCCCACCATTGATCAATATAGCACTGTTCTTCAAAAAATCTATGCTGATAGCTCTGACAAAGACAGCCTTCAAGCCAATCAGCAGATAACTGTGAAACGTGTTGTACAACAGCTATTTTACCTGTTGAAAGAGCAACAGAAGAAACCACTTTTTCAAAACGACACACTTTATCTTCCTTCAACAGATGGGAAGGTCTATAATTCCAACACTTTGTTTTTCAATGATACAGTTTTTCAGACCGCAAGACTTGAAGGTCCTTTGGAAACCAAGCTGAAATTGCTGGAAAATTTAAACAGCTGTCATCTTGGAAATGATCTTTATGAACATCAAAAATTGTTGCAGCTCCTTCCCCAGCAAGTTCGCCCCCATTTTCTCTCAAATTTTATTTCTGAAAAGCTGGAGGGAACAAGTGTCCAATATTGTGATTATGAATGGGAATGTCAGTTTTATGGCTGGTTTGAAAAACACTTGTCTTCTGCTGCATTTCTTCGTGGACTAATCTGTCTCATCAGAGAAGAGAGCAAAGGCAGTGTTTCACATTCTGAAGCTGCAGAAAAGTGTGAAGAAATCTTTTCAAAGATTGAAATTATCTGTTGCAAAACTCTTCAAACTGAGCTTCTGTTAAATCATGAGCCACTTGAGGGTAGTAAGGCTGAAAAAGACATTTATGTGAAAAAACAACAGAATCAATGCCTTTTTTACTTGAAACACAATGATGATATGGCCCTCAAAGTAGTAAATGAAGTCTTACTGTGTCTTGCTAAAGAAATCAATGCTCTTCTAAAGAACTGTTTGACCACCTCAAATCTTCTAGTCCTTGGACAACTTTTGCTGTGTGATAGCATGGAGGATGTTGAGAAAATTTTGGCAAATCATGGCATACATAATAGTGGCTGGGAGGTTGGACATGGTTCCTTACCAAAACCTGGATGTCATACACCTGAAGAATTGTATGAAACTGGAAAGGATGTTGGCTTCAGCAAGGAGGATTCTGGTGAAAATTCCTACACCACTGTTATGGAGCGAGTGGATGATCCACTGGGACAAACAAGACCTGCCAAATATAAAATTGAGGTTGGCAGTGATGACTTAATTGAAGTAAGCTCTCTTGACCTTTACCAATTTAAAATGGAAAAGGAAATGGCAAACAGGTCCACTTGCACAGAAATAGAACGTCTTTTGACATCTGGGCCTTCACTCAAAATAGTCTTTCCTGGGACACTGGAAGAGATTGAGAGAGAAATTGACCAAAGCTTAAACAAAATCTGGAAAATGTCAAGTGAGGACAAACACAAAGCTCTTAAACGTCTCTACCGCCACTGGCATCCAGACAAAAACCCAGAAAACGAAACACTTGCCAGTGAGGCATTTAAATACCTGCAAAACAGAACTGAGGATCTAGAAGAAAAAAAAACACATAGCACATCCTCAAACAACAGTGATATACAGGAAGAGTGGTCAGAGTCCCAACAACTTCTCAAAAATTAGCCTTGGTTGACAGGTGTCCCATTTCAGCTCACAGTTGGCTTCTTTGCCAAAAACACTGTGAAGCAGTTGACTGACAGCAGGAAAACTCAATATACAAACTATCACCAATTTCCTTATATTCCAAACAAGCAATTTGGCATTAATAATACCAGAAGGGCATTGGATATTGCAACAAAGCCTTTAGAAAAAAATGAAGAATACATGAAATATCTTGAAACTACTGACTAATGTTCCATATAGAGGTGATCATCAGAATTTAAAAAAAAGAAAAAAAATCTTTTTTTTTTTTGTTCAATTAAATTAAATAAAATGCAATGTAAGTTTCTCTGAATAAAACTGTCTGCAAAACCTGGATTAAAAATGACAATTAAAAATGTCCATGTCAGTCACTTAAAAGCATGGTTTTTAATAAGAAATATTAATGGAAGTCAAAAGCTAAATATCTACACTGCAAAACATGAATGTTGAAAAAAGTAAATTTAATACAACATGAAACAAAATGAAATCTTTTATATCAAGACATTCATATTGAAAACAGTTTTCAGGAAGTCTTAAAGGAATGCTTCCAGTTAAATGAAACTTAGTTGACAACATTTGTGGCATGCAGGTGATTATCACAAAAATGCTGTTGTCCTGTTTACAGCAGTTCCTCTTTTTAATGTTAGCTGATTACGTTATAGTTGAGTATGATAATGAGTAGACCAGCCCAGTGAAAAAATGTATGTTTCAGAAAATAAGGTAACTGACAGCATGCCTTTTTTGTTTTTGTCAATTTAGCTTCTCAGGAAAAGTAACTTATCTAAACAATGGTCAAATATTTTTAAAGATACTGATTAGGCATGGTACTTTTAAGCTAGTGTCATGGATGTACTAAACAATGAAAATGATAAAATGCTCAGCTGTTAAATAAATAGTTAAAAAGAAAGTTTATACAGTGACAAGCCCTTGCAGAATCTGAGAAAAAAAGAATAAGTTTAACAAAATAAGAGAGATCATACAAAATACATGTTTTTTATTATTTAACACTGTCCTGATATTTTACAAAAAAAAAAAAGGTTTAAAAAAGGTTCAAACATTCACTGATGCACCAGAAGGAAACATGATGCATTATGAGCCAGGGGGTGAAAACTTTTGAACAGGATGAAGATGTCCAAATTTTTCTTATTTTGTTGAACTATAATTTTTTCCATTTAGTACTGCCCTTCGGAAGCAACAGAAAATACTTGCATGTTTCCCAGAAGACAAATTAAGTACAATTTACCTTGATCTTCAAATTAAAATTGTTTTCCCCCCACCTCGCTCTTAATGCACTGTGTGCATAAACCTTTTTTAATAATTGTGTTTGAGTCCCTCAGTTGTCCTCAGTGTGAAAAGATGGATCTCAAAATCATACGGTCATACTGCTGGAAAGGTTTCAAATATGCAAAAGATGCTGGAAAACTGAAGAATTTGCAGGACCTGGAGGATTTTTCTGAAGAGCGGTGCTCAGTTTAACTGTTCAGAAAAAACAAGGGACTCATGAACCACTATCACTAAACAAAACAAAAAAACAGTTGTAGATCATCCAGGAAACCACACACAGTATTAAGAAACAAAGGTTCCCAACCTTTTGAAGGGGGTTATTTTAATAATTTCAGCTATTTTTTTGTCTTGTGGACTATAGGTAAAAATCTTTTATGTAAAACATCTTAGTCAGGACAGTACTAAATAAAAAACAACATTCATTTTGTATGATCTGTCTTATTTTGTTAAAATTATTTACATTTTCACAGATTCTGCAAGGGGTTCCAAAACTTTTGCATGCCACTGTATTAAAGTTGAGTAAAATAAAAATAAAATTTAAATAAAATCTTTATCCATTAAAATCTTACCACTCTGCAATGCTCTTGTGTGACCTGATCACAGATGTTTCAATATCAATGGGATAGTCTCATCTAGAGAACCAACCACGTACAAGGCATCATGCCACTCTGGAATAATATGCAAAAACATAATTGATTCATTGGACAGCACAACTGTTTTTTTTTTTTTTTTTTTTTTTTTTTCATTATGTTTGATAAGAATACACAGCAAAAAAATTATAGACAAATACTACAACTAAATACAAAATTCAGTTATTAGCTTGTCAGGATGTTTATTGAAACAGCTTTTTAATGAATGTGATTTAAATTGAAAAAAGTAATCTCATAAATATCCTGAAATGGGACACTAGTGTATTTGGCTTTCATCTCATACTGCACCTCCACTGGCATCTGTAAGTTCTGTTCGCAGCAGAAAGCCGAGATATCCAGTTCGAGCCCAAACCATCTGTGTGTCACCGAAACTCAGTCTAGTGCTGAAGTGATCAGCATGCAACACCTCTTCCCCATAAACCGTGTAGTATCCTGTGGCATTATGGGGGCTGCTCACCCAGAATAAATACAGTCCCATCAACTCACTACACATGGTAATATATAATGCAGAGATAATCTAACATGAATATTTCTATGGCATTGTTATCGAGCGAGTGGATGATCTATTGGAACAAACAAGACAGTTTCCTGCCAAATTTAAAATTCAAGTTGGCAGTGATGACTTTATTGAAGTAAGCTCTCTTGACCTTTACCAATTTAAAAGGGAAAATAAGGCAACTGTGTCAAAAGAGTTCACTTGCACAGATATAGAACGTCTTTTGACATCTGGGCCTCCACCCAAAACAGTCTTTCCTGAGACACTGGAAGAGATCAAAAGAGAAATTGACCAAAACTTAAACGAAATCTGGAAGATGTCAAGTGAGGACAAACAAAAAGCCCTTAAACGTCTCTACCTCCGCTGGCATCCAGACAAGAACCCAGACAACAAAGCACTTGCAACAGAGGGGTTCAGATACCTGCAAAATAGAATTGAGGAACTACAACAAGGGACTACAACTACAAATGCACATAGCACATCCTCAAACAGGACAGGAGACGTTCAAGATTTCTATGACACGTGGAACACAGAGGCACAAAGTCACAGGAGGGGACGTGAGAGGTTCTATCAGAACTATTCTAGAAGGCACTATAACTTTTGGTCATACCACAGAGAAACTCCACGGCCAAACAGAG
>JAHKKF010510871.1:0-24961 GCA_019740295.1 Labeo calbasu | reverse complement strand
CGAACGAGGGTAATGAGGGGTGAGGAGCAAGGACGAAAGCGAGCCGTGTGAGGGGCTGCCACATCCTAGATAGCTCCTCATGTGTCTCCGAGAAAAAAAGGTCTCAGGGGGGACGCAGCAGTGCGGCGTTCGACCCCTAAAAAACCAATCATCCAGCCTGAGCAAAAATGGGAGAAGATGCCTTAACATGTCCAACCCAAATTCCCAGGCGGCCCGGAAAAACATGGCCGCCTGGGACTGTTCAGCGTTCGCCCCCGGCGGAGCAGCAGCCGTGGGTGCCGCTCAGCAGGAACGTCCGCCTCAACAGCCGATCGCCCCCCTCTGATGTTGTGGTAAACAATCTGTCCTCCTCTGGAGCATCAAAGGATGCCTGCCAAGGAGGAAGCGTCTTTGATAGCTCTACAATACTGCGTGACGATCCGGAAGTCCACGGGGGGGTCGCCCGGTGGAGAGTCCCGAAAACATTGCAGAACGGCTCGCCGCACCGCCGAGAAGAGGACAAAGGCTGCAGGCTCGCAAACGAGTGGCGGGATCTCTTGCAGTCATGGTTCATGTGCTCGTAATGAATGCGCAAACAATCCACAAAAGCCGGCTCAGCATGCGCTTGCGGCAACACACGAGCCAGCGATCGTGTTCGTAACAGAGAAGTCACCACTACCCAGAGGCCGAGACACACGGCCTGAAAGACGTCCCAAGGGAATACTCTCGACAGCCGTGTGAGAGAAATTTGCTCTTTTAGAATCCCGGTTTGCCCAGGGAGGACCGCGGCACAACCGTGCACTCAGTATCAACTCGCTGGAAAGCAAGAATGCCGGTCTAGCCGGCTCACAGGATCAGCTGGTGATGACAGCGGCAGCGGTTCAGCATAACTTCTTTCCGACCGGCAGCAGCGATAACAGCGACAGCATAGAGCAGCGTTCTCTCGTAGTAGTATTTTTCTTTTTATGAATGAAAGTTTGTGAGGCGAGGCTCCGAAGCAAAAATCTGAATGAGTGGATGTACGCCGCCATCTTATATACCCGTATGTACGGGGGAGTGGCGTTGCATGCAAACTCCACTCGCCAATTCCAAAGCTCAGAAGTGATTGGTCACTCAAGCGAGTTCCCATATGTAATGTCGTAGTGAAACGACTGAAGGGGAACTTTGCTTCTGTTGCTACTCACATTATCACTGTTTACCTGCAAGATCACAATATGATTATATCAGGTCTTACATATACAGCTGCTTTTGCCAATTAATGTTTCACAGACACAAAGTACAGTATATTGTATTTTCATATTTCTCAATTACACAGTATAATCTTACAGTTTGATTTGAGATTGTTTGTCAAACATCATTTGATTCAGTACTTTATTCCAAAACATAAAAAAAGACAAAAGCAAACACATGTGAACTACAAACGTAATAGACACATTCTTGAGGACAAACTGTTTGCCCACCTGACAGATCAAACCACATTTCTTTCCAGAACTATAGATGTAAGCCACAGCAGGTTTCGGTTATATATACTGTTCAATGCTCTTTTTATTCATCGGTCATTGAATCTGATTCTAAATACATAGTTTATTCTTATGACACCCCTTTATTTAAATAGGCATATGATTCATAAAAAATTGGTCCCTTCAGTATGTAATATTCAGTTTTCAGCAAAAATCATGTCAAATATTTTGACTCTTTTTTTCTATTTGTGGTGTTGTTGTATGTAGTCATGAAACAAAATGAAAATAAATAAAATAATGGGGTAAACTTAAAATAGTGTAATTAACAAAAAAATGAAATATTAAAAAATATTCATCATTTTGGCCACTAGATGGAGAACAAAGGTTTGTTGTGCCATCACTAAACAATTAGGCTACACATATTTTCAGTTTTTCCGATTAATTCTCCTATATGTCACAATATTTATGATCTGTTGCGTTTTCTTTTAACATCTTGTAGATCTGACGTCATTGACCAGAAGAACAACAGCAGCCGCAGCAGCCACGCCCATCAGAAGAGTGACGGCCAATCGGATCACAGCTTCAACGGTATCACAACAACTGCCGTGAACATCTAAAAAAGAAGAAGAAAATCTAATATAACAAATAGTATATTGAATTGAGATTTGAGATTTGAGAATTGAGATTGAACTTGCTTTAGTCTGTGTCATGAACTAAAAAAAAATTCCTTTTGTGCTCCACAAAACAGTTTAGAAAGACATGAGAAATTGAATCAACAAATAAATCCAGTACATAAATACGAGTTACATCACCTGTTGTCACATCAGCACATGTGTGACAGAGTTTGCTGATGTCCAGATGTGTGGTCTTGTTGCTGATGGGATTGTTGATCACACAGCTGTAGGTGTTTTTATCCTGATATTCCACCTCCAGAGGTAGAGAGAGACTGATGCTGAAATCAGACACACTGATGCTGGACAATAAACTGTTTCCTTTGTACCAGGAGAGACTCACACGACTCACATTCACCACTGAACACAACAATGACCAAGATGATGAACATTGTGAAGAGTTGCTGCTGATGACAGGACTAGGCAGACGAGCTGGAAAACACAAGACAATAAACAAATCTGGATAAAACCAATCAACAAGCTATGTTCCATTCAGTATGTTTAATAAATGTTGAGTGTTTTCACAGTCAGGGTGTGTGCCATCTTAAAAAAACTATCAGCATATAAAAAAAAAAAAAAAAAAATATTTGAAAGACAAATGACCTATATTCACCATAGACAGAAACACTAAATGTTTTTGATGATAGTTTTGCTCCCCTTATCTCTAGTTGATAAAGTCCAGCATGTTGAGTTGTGATGTCTGTGATGGTCAGAGATCCAGTTTGTTTGTCCAGCTTTAGTCTGGATTTCCCATCAGTAGTACTGTATGTCTTGAAGATTCCAGCAGCTCTATTGATTTCAGCTATCAATGACTTTTCAGCTCCAAATTTCCACAGTATGTCGTCATCTTCATGTATTTCAGTAACGTCAATGTTTAGATTGACAGAATCTCCCTCCATTACTGACACCGACTCACCAAACACACCTGAAGAGGAAATATGTAATTTTTCACAGATTAAGGTTTCTATTGCTTATAAATCCTGAAATTAGCTGTAATTTGTAATCTTTAGATGTGAATAGAAGAAGAGCAGCAGAAACACAAAAGAACATTGAACAGCTTTTTTAGCTGGTACTAAAAATCATGATATTCTGAGATGTTGTTTAAATGTAGTGTTTTTGGGGTTTTCATACTAGAAGGCAATACTGGGATGTTGTGGATGAGTAGGACCAATGCCAGAGCTAACTCCATACAATGGAAATTTTATTACATCAAGAGTCAGACAACTCATGTCTAACAGCAATAACCAGAACTTTCTCTTAAGCTCTCTCTTGTTACCTGTCATGCTATTATACTGCTACCTAGCAGTCATGTGCAGAATTACAGTGTTTCACAGAACAGAGCAAATATGCATGCTGTAAGGCAGGGCTCTGGAAGGCCACTGTCCTGCAAAGTTTAGCTGCAACCCTAATCAAACACACCTGCCTGTAGATTTCTACCAAAGCCACTAGAAGGCAGGACTGCAACCATTAGCCGAAAAAGCATAACGGCAGTAATGGCAGTACGTGGGACCAGAAGTAGTTTTCTTTAAATGGATGTCAATGCAAGAGAGGCTTCACTACGCTGAATAAACTGCTTTTTAGAGGAAATGTCTTATCATTTAATAAATCGATAATGTTCAACATATATAAGATAAACAATACTTTTGGATTGAACTATTTTTCCAGATGTGCACATTTATTAGATAATCCACAAAATAAACAGGAACGGACAGGAACAGCAGGGAATCCACACGCACGCAAAAGAAACACAACAGAATGACAAAACAAAACTGACTATTATGACGTTACGAAAGACAGAGTGACTTACACGAACCGAAAACCAAACGTGAACACAACCAACCTTAAATACACAGACTAACCAATCAGAACAGGACAGGTGTAATCGATAAACAGTAACGTAATAATTAGAGACGGAACAGGAAGACGAAATAAGGGCATACATAGGGAAAAAAAACACACAAACAGTCCACAGGGGTGTGACAGAATGGAGTTTAATTAACATGAAGTGTTGTAGTGCAGGGTATACCCAAGGACACGTATACCCACTTCTTTATCAGTCGGCTTTGCGTATGCCCACTTCTAAATCCCATCTGATGCACATCATTTAGTAGTATCCTGTATTAGCCAAAATGACCATCCATCAGTACTGCCCTACAAAGGCAAAAGACCTTAACTCGCTAGAGTGTGAAATTGAGAAAAATGACTTTAAAGTTTTTTGTTTGTCCAGCCAAATTAATTATAGGTAGGACACTGGAAATTTGGCAATTAGATGTTTTAGTAATAAAAATTATATACATGAAAAAATTGTGAGCTCAAACTTGATTTTTTTTACCCCTATTTCAAAGTTACTGTACTCTGTCTTTGCAGTGTCTGCAAAAAGTGAAAAGTCACACCAAGGCAATGTAACTTGGTAAGAGGCAATGTAAGAGGCAGTAACTTCCTCTGTGTACCACTAGAGAGAGCCTGAGTACCACTACTGGTACTCGTACCACACTTTGCTGTGCCCGGTAACGTAAGAGAAGGGTAGACATAGAAATGATTTGAATGAAATAGCCTAACCTAAAAGAACGCCTTGTGGATTGATGTAAATGCCAGCAAGCAGGATTGATTTTATCGGGTTACAAGAAAAGGTAGGATATGGATTTAATTGCAAACTGTTCGTAGCCTACTGATTTTATAATTGATCATGCAACATGCTACGCCATTCGATTTCACACGCGTCCAACTAGAACTGACAGCCTGCTGGATAATCTGCATTATAAAAAGGAAAAAAAAAATCTTTAAAGATTATTCACGATTACGTATTGTTGCCAAAATATTTCTTTATAGTGCGTTAAATGGAGCTGTTTAGCTGATTGCCGTCTATCTAATTTGTTTGTCTAATGCTTCAGTGACCTAATGCTTTCTACAGTCAACATCACAATACTTTTGGGAAACGTGGCCCAGAGTGGTGCGACCCAAATGGAAGGTGTCGGTACACTTGATCGTGCAGCACAGACCAATTTAAAGACTGCTGCATGAGGGAAGCACAAAACAATACTTTAAATTCACTCTAAACTCTCTTGTACAGCTAGCTGATGTAAGTAAAACAACTTGAATGTTGTTCAACATGCATTAATCCTGCTTCTTGAATATTTTAAGGGGTAGTAAACACACCTGCTGAACACAGAGTAAAAAAATAAGGGTCCCAAATAGCTTAAACAAGCTAATAACTATGCAACATTGGAATATACATTAGAGTAGATTTAATTGTTTACAAGGTGGTAAAACCATTTTTATCTAGGAAAAAAAAATTTAAATCCTTTGGCTGATTAAAAAGTATTTTATGGCTTTATCTTTACATTCATCTACATCTATATTAAAACTAAAGCAAGAAAATGATTGAAACTTACCAACCAGATGCCATAAGCAGAACAAAATAAGCATGTGAACCATTTTCAGATGACAGCACTTGAAGCATGTGAACACTTCTGTGACAGGCAGCTTTAACAACTAACAGGACAGTGTTACTGCGATATTGTTGTGTGTGATTCATTCACCAAAAATAAGTTGACCACCACCCACTCAATGCACGCTCTTCTAGCATTGGTAATAAATATTCAATTTTTAAATATTCTGTTCTATATCATGTTTTGCAGCAATACATTTAAAATATTTTATTGTATATTGAATATTTTGTTCTTAAAAGTGTAAAATGATCTTAAGATGGTCACTAAGGTGTTATTTCTTGTGGTGCCATTAGAAGATCACATCACACAAACACATATTTGAATATAGTAATGCAGAAGCTGTTTTTTCTTTTTCTTTTTTTTACCCAGCAGATCAAACCACATAAGTCAGCAGAGGTTTCACTTTGACTCACAAACTGAGCTGCCTGAGTATCTCATGCAAGTGAAATAAAATTCATGTACAATCTGTGGCTTTTGTATGCTTTGTTCTGTTATGTTTTGAATGATTCATTTAAATGCTCTAATACCTGCTACTTATTGTGAAGAAGGGTCAGCAAAGTTAGGATCCATTTGCAGCGTTTCATAGCGTTAACACGGTGATACAAGCAGGGTCGATACACAGCAAACAGGGTTATCAGAGGCAAGACAAAAGGCAGAGTAAGAGAGGCATGAGGTCAGGGCAGGCAGTAAGAAGAGTAAACAGTAGTCCCTAAACAGTGCAGAGGGTCAAAAGGCAGGCAGAGTAGAATCAAACGAGAGAAACAGTCCTGGATCAAACACGGTAATTTAATAGAATAATCAGGAATGTTTAGAAATGTCAGCCGAGGCGATGAGCCGGCTGTTTAAATAGTTCCGGTAACAAGGTGCAGCTGACACGTGATCAGTGCCAGGTACGGGGTTATGGTAAATGGAGTTGGTGAATGGAAAGTCAATACTCGGGTGATGGTGGCCTCTGGTGATGATTGGCGGGAACCACAGAGGCCAGATTCGTTACACTAATGAACATTAATAGATTAACTATTGAAATCCACAGGCTTTTTACCTCAAAACAAAGTCATTTGTCACAATCATCTGTGTTGTCATTTCTCTTCTACATAACAAAATAGAAACAAAAAGCATTGTATTTACATAGTGACCTCACAGCACATAATACTGTAACAGGACTTTCTGTCTTTACAGGATAAACACTGAGACACAGGAAAATTTTACAAACACAGAATAAACATTTCATTTTTATTATTTATTTAGTAATATACACATTTAGAATATGACACCTTTATTTTAGAACAAATTAACGCCTATGCTGATTGCACTAGTTCAGTAGGTGGCGATAAACTGGACCCGTCATAGAATACGGAAACGTATTTAGGAAGAAGTGTTTAGGTCTGATTCTAAAACTACTTTGGATAGGTTAGACGTGGTGCAGACAAGGGCATTGAGGCTCTGTTGTGGAGAGAACTTGCCTTCAGAACGTCCTCAATGCAAACTAAATTGGAAATGCCCTTACAGTTAAGATAAATAAAATGAGGATTACAGTATTGGGTAAAAACTTAATGGATGTAATAATACATATCCAGCAAGGTGTCTGTTGCAAGAGTTTGTCAGAAGTAAGAAATATCATACATTTTGTTATTGTAAATCAGTGGGCTAGGAAGATGGGATTGGAAGAGGGAGGTATTGTGAAGCATAAGGTGGTTACCTATGCCATATTGGGTGATGCCTGAGCTGAAAATAGAGTTTGCTTTTCTTCAGGAAAAAGATAAAATGGTAGCGAAACCAAGAATAGTGGAATACCTTAATTTAATTAATCAGAGTAATATGATCGCGATCCATTCAGTGGGAGAGCTGGGTTTGAGGTGTATGTGGAGAAACTGGGGCAGAAATTGATCAACATATTTCAAATAGAAACTCTGTCCTCACTACTGAGTTAATGGCAATGTTATGGACTTTATGGTGGACTGAAAAAAGCCAGCGTAAGAAAGGCTGCACAGAGAACTAAACAATCACACATGCACAACTTTGGTGCAGACTGATGTGCTTCAACCATAGACTGTAAAAAATATGTACGTAGTGTCTGTGAAGTCACCCGTAGGTTTCTGAAGAGCATTTTTGAAGCTCTTAGTGGGCGGGAGTCGGTCGTCGCCAATCGCATCACTGCACGTCACTCCCGGATAATCGAAAATGGGCAAATAGGCGGGACGTGGGTGGAGCTGGTTGCTGAAACCACACCCACCTAGCGCGACAGTGGTGACAGCAGCGGCAATCCACCTGTCACTCAAGTGGCCACGCAGAACTTTAAGGCTTAATATAAATTAAACAGATGAGTAATAAAAACATTTACCCCCCTCACAGTTGACATAAAGGGCGAAATTAGCTATATAGACCAAAACCACTTTTTGAACCAGGCTGTGAACATATTTTTTTCTGCTGTGAAGTTGGGCATTTTAACATGGGGAGTCTATGGGATTGACTCCCTTTTGCAGCCAGTCTCTAGCGGCCAGTCACTTACGTGTTGGCTTCAAGAGGGAGATAGCCGCTTGGCTTCCACACAACCTGAGCACATGCAATAAGCAATGAGCAGCGCACTGTTATGTGCAGAGTCGCGCTAGAGAGAGAATTGTTTGGAGTACGTGGGACTATGCGGGTGAAAGTATTCACGCTGTTCAGAGATGTAATATAGCTTTATATTGCTTGCGTTGATGTCATAAAAACCACACACACACACACACACACACCATGTACTGTGTTATAAATCCAAATTCAAGAATGTTTGCAAATGCCTACTTCAACTGTTCATTAAACACCCACAATTCAGCTTGGTTGTGATTCCTGTGTCCTGGCCGACACCCGGGAGTGATTACCACCAGAGGTGGGTAGTAACGAATTACATTTACCTTGTTACATTTATTTGAGTAAATTTTTGGGGTAACTAGTACTTTTAGAGTATATTTAAAGATAGGTATTTTTACTCTTACTTAAGTAATATTTTTGTAAAAAATTTTTTACTTCGCTACATTTGATAGCGTTCCTCCGTTACTGACAAAATTGTAATAAATATAAGATATCTAAAATAATTTGTTTATGTGACTTGATCTCAAGTCTCGCGAGACGTTTGAGAGGCTGCTTCGAGAGAGTCTGCTACGCATCTCCCGCTTAAGTCAAAGAACTTCAGCGCGCCTTTAGAAAGATGATAGCTGAAGCAGAGGATGACGTGTGTGAGTTACCGGGGGCAGATCACCCGTGGCCTCAAATCGAGTCTATGTTTTCACTTCAAGATGTCAAAAAGAATAGTTTCATAATGAGATGCAGGGTGTGTGCACCAAAACAAAATGACATCGCAGCGCACAAAAATTCCAGCTCCTACCTGAAAAACACGTAGCGGTAAGTGTCAATATGATGCCTATTTGAACCCTATTAATGGTAATTTGGTAACTATGGGCACTTTGACCTTATAATACCATATTTCACATACTGTCCGAATGTTTTTCCTCATATGCGCGCTTGTGCAAGCAATGACAAATATTTTCTGAACCTTACAAACAGCACACGTTCGTAAAAAAAAGTTCCTTCTAAACGTCTGCATGTTTTCATATCCATTTTCCACAAATCTGAATAAATTGAAGTGCATGCTGTGACGTTATACACAAATTCGTACAATTAACTAAAGTTTTTTTTTTTTTTTTTGTGACACCTCACCTAACGTTAAGTGCAGAACATGTACAGAATAAAAACGACATTGCATTTTAATTTATTCCCATCTAATGAATGCATGTACTTGCATGCATGTAAATTGCATGTAAATGCAAGAATAAATACATTTTTTAAAGGAAAAGAAAGAGCTGCTTAGCCCAGCACATTATTCATTCGCACCATTAATCACACAATATACACATGTTATCAGTTCATACGCAAACATAATAACAAACATACTTTGCGCTCACACTTTCTCTGTTGTTCTCTGTTAGCTTGCTTAAATGCAGATGCTGACAAATTTTGTGTTGTAAATGTGAAAATAAAGACAGAGTTAACAGTTAGAAAAACGTCTGGGTGTGTTTGAAAATTTATTGAAAATGACAGTTTATGTGATGTTAACGTGCCCAGGACTGAGATAGGCTACTTTACTTCAGCGTATGTTTTATAGAAGCAGAACAAAGAGACTTTCAAGGAGAGGTGTGTGGAAGCTTTCCAAATAGTTTCCAAACAGGGTTTTTGCTTCATATCAATCAGATCAGAAGTAACTATTAACTAGCTACTTGAGTAGTTTTTTCAGCGGATACTTTTTTACTCTTACTCAAGTAACTATTAAGATTGTTACTTTTACTCTTACTTGAGTAAATATTTCCGTAAGTACTTGTACTCTTACTTGAGTACAGATTTTGGGTACTCTACCCACCTCTGATTACCACACAAAATAAGAACCGGCAATAGAACTTACATACAGTCCTTTTAAGTCTCACTAACACCGAGATAAGCATTTAATCTGTTCTGACTCTGCAGCAGCTCTGGAAACATTAAAAACTGGAAAATCTAGAGTTTGTTCTGTGTTTTTCATTTTCTCTTGGGTTCCCAGGCATGCTGGGGTGAGAGAGAACGAGCATGTGTTTTTGTACTTCTCCATTATTTAGGGATTCAGTTATACTGTGTAGATTGAGGTTGGGGCAATGTGGGTTAAATTACTTTTTTTGTATATAGTAAGACAGCACATTTCTGGATTATGTGAATGTGGAAATTTGGAAACAGTATGGCATGTTTTTGTTTTTTTTAAATGCATAAAGTACAATGTAGAAAGAAAAGCACTTTTGTTTGTACACAGTGACAAGTAGAGTATGTGAGCGGAGTGGAGTGGGAGCGGAGCGCGGAGTGGAGCGGTGTGATTTTTAATGGAGTGAGGAGCGGAAATTTTAAAAGTCGGAGCGTTGTGGTTTTTACTCGCTCCAAGAACGTTCCACTACCGCTCCATCACGAGTACAATTCATAACAACGACGCATAATATAACTGCATATATAGCAAGAATTCACGTGTTAAACATAGCACATTTAGCTAGCTTGATAGAGATAGATAATTCAAATTCAGAAAGAATGTGAAAACTAGGATGACTGCAATGGACATGAGCGGAAAATTATAGTTTTCAATGAATTAGTTTGTTCTTTCAAGATACTGAATATTTTCAAATGAAAGCGTGATTTAAACAAGTACAACACTTATTTACACGCAGTCGATCTGTCAATAATGCATTTAAACAAATGTAAACTTACTGTGGTACTTCATCTGTATATCCGATTTCGAATGAGAAGATATCTATAAGAAATGCAACGATCTGTACGTAAAATAACTGACGAAACGTATTGTTGTTGTTATTATTATTATTTTATCAAACATTTGCACTGCAAAAAGCAGCAATTATACCTTTTGATGCTGATTGGCAACCATGTTAGCTTGGCATGAGGGAAAAAAAGTCATTTGTGTTTCAATAAGCCACTTTAAAACTATACTTTCGTTTTATATGTTATTTTCTTATTTTAATATACGTTATGAACTAGGTTATGAACAGAACTGTGGTATTTCAAACATACTGATATAGTTTAGACGCGGAGCGAAGGCGGAGCGGTGTTTCTGGTATCAGTGAGCGAGGAGTGGAGCGGGAGCGGGAAACGGTGAACCCGGAGCGGAGCTGGAGCGGAGCGGTTATAAAATGCACGGAGCGCGGAGGGGAAATTGTTGTCGCTCCACTCCGCTCACATACTCTGGTGACAAGCATATACTGATCCCTGAGGCAGTTCTTCAGTTCTTGCATAATACAGGACTGTATAGAATTTAGTTTGACCTGACCAGTGGAGGGCAGTAATATGCCTAGTAGTGTCTATACTGCTGGAAAACTTTAAGAAGAAGAAGAAGTGTTTATACAAACCACCAAATCCGCGCTTCCTTTCCGCTTGTTCTGCCTAGTGGTGGCGAGGTGAAGCCTCATGAAGCACTGAAGCTTTTCAGTCAAGTGGTTCACAAAAGGATTTATTTCTTGAGGCTTCATTTGCTCACAATGCCACAGGGTGGCCAAAAAGTGTATAACAAGCAGATACATGTTGACCAGATGTGATACAGATGACCTGATGTGATCTAAAAATTTGCACCAGTTTTTTTTTTTTTTTTTTTTTTTTTTTTTTTTTTTAAAAAAAGAAATAAAAAACTATTTCCATATAGACTAATTTAATTATATGAATATAATGTGTATTTTCTGGTGGTATATAATGATTGCAAAGCATAATATATCTGTGTAATAAACGTATCAAGTGTGTGTAAATCAAGTCTTGCTCACAATATAGGCAGAAGAGGCAATATTATTTAAAACTGGAAAGTGCCTGGGTTTACTGGACAGAGGACTGTGAATTTGCCATAGGCCGGATTTATGCAAAGTTATTGGGAGAGAAGCTATTACCTAATAATTATTAATGCACTTCAAACATTAATTGATGCAGACCAATTGAGTAGAAGTATTCAGTTTTAATTAAGTTAATTCATAGATTGTTAACATGTCAGTAACTTAAAAATATAAACAAAAATGTAAAAAAAAAAAAAGTCATGGATGTCTCTCTATGAATCTTTGTTGGTATGACAAATATTTTTACATTCATATTTTGCAAGTATTTCAGTGTTTTAGCATACAAATAATATTAAAATATCTTGTGTAATTAACAAACAAAAATTAAATTGATGCCACTACAGAACAAATATAGAAGAATATTTATCATTCTGGCCACCAGATGGTGCCAAAGTACACCATATAGAATGGATTCATACAGGTAATGACCTTTTTATGATGAAGTTCAAAGGCACTGGAAAGCAAAGCTTAGTTCCACCATCATTAAGCAATTAGACCACAGATATTTTAATCCTTACAGATTACGGTTCCAAAATATGTCAGAATATTTATAAGATCCATTCTGTTTTCTCCTTTCAACCTCCAGCAGATCTGACATCATTGACCAGAAGAACAACAGCAGCCGCAGCAGCCACACCCATCAGAACAGTGACAACCAATCGGATCACAGGTTCAATAGTATCACAGCCATGAACATCTGAAAAAAATTACCAAAGTTAGAGTTGTGATTTTTAACAAGCTGACTTCAAAAATTGTATAAATAAATAAACAATAATTAAATAAATGTTAAAAAATTATGTAAAAATATGTCTGCAAAATCTCTTTCTATGAAAGACACAAGTAAATGATGACACAAATTCATTCCTAATTTCTGGCAAGTTTTCAGTCATGGTAAATCAACAAATTAATTTGGTGACCAAACACAGATATTAGTGCTATTGTACCTGCACATGTGTGACAGAGCTTGCTGATGTCCAGATGTCTGGTCTGGTTGCTGATGGGATTGTTGATCACACAGCTGTAGGTGTTTTTATCCTGATATTCCACCTCCAGAGGTAGAGAGAGACTGATGCTGAGATCAGACACACTGATGCTGGACAATAAACTGTTTCCTTTGTACCAGGAGAGAGTCACATGACTCACATTCACCACTGAACACAACAATGAACAATATGATGATGTTGATGAAGAACACTGTAAAGAGTTACTGCTGATGACAGGAACAGGCAGATGAGCTGAAAACATGAGAGAGTGAAAGATTAATCAGAATCAAGTGTTTATTGCAGCATCAGTCAGTGATTGTCTCATCACATAAACTGACAATTCTATCTTTACATTCACAAAAGATTCATTATTTTGGACAATTACAAAGCTTTACTAAATAAATCAGGTAAAACTCACCATAGATAGTGAGACTGAAATTCTTGCTCACAGTGTTGGTCTGTAGTTTATAGAGTCCAGCATGTTCAGTTGTGATGTTTGTGATGGTCAGAGATCCAGTTTGATCGTCCAGCTTCAGTCTGTCTCTGAATCTCCCATCAAGAACATCATCATATATAGTGACGCTGTCGGTCATTACATTGATTTCAGCTATTAAAGTGTTTTTAGTTCCAAACCTCCATAGAATCAGATGATCATCCATCATTTCTGTAAGACCAGAATTTAGAGTGACTGAATCTCCCTCCAGCACTGACACTGACTTCACTTCATCTTTATCAGCAAACACTCCTGAAGAACAGTTTGTCACAGATTAAATCTTTAAAATCGCTTGATTCCTTACATTTAATCAGTGATTTATTACATGGCAGCAGAACAGAAGCAAATGAAGCCATAAAAACACATTTCAAACTCACCAATCAGATGCCACAAACTGAACAAAACTAATTTGAGAAGCATTTTATTCAACGGTTCACTTAAATCCGAATGTCAGAAACACATCTGAGCTGGTGTGTGTTTGTGGCCTTTCCTCAACAAGTCCGAACCTCCGTCACAGTTTTTTTTTTTTTTTTTTTTTTTTTTTTTTTCACACAACCATTTCCTTGAACGCAGGAAGTCATGAAAATGATTAATCTCATTATATTTTCAAATGAATTATGCTCCTGTATATAAAACTGATAGCAGAGTTGATGCATGAGAACAATATTTTGTTTGGCTTCTGACTCTGATGGATTCATTTTATTGTAAATATGTTTCATATGGGACAGAAGTCAGAATGGTTGGTTCATTTTAATTGGAGAGAAAATTAAAAAAAAATGCTACAGCCACAAACTACTGACAGATACACTGACCGCATCCATCTAATAATAGACACGTTTTCCACCAACAGATCAAACCACATTAGATGAAGACAAATCAGACTAGAGTAGGTTTAACTTTGACTCAAACCAAGCTGCTCACATTACATTCAGTAAATCACATTTTCAATGCATAGTCTTTGCTTTTAAAGTCTGAAGCTTAAAAAAAAAAAAAAACATCTCCAATACGACAAAAGTCTGAGCGCCTCCTAGTGGACGAACAGTAAATTGGAAAAACTGTTTTCAATCGATTTTCCATTGATCAGGGCTCTAAGTGTCTGAGATACATGTTTGTATGAATGTACTGTAGCGATTTACCTCTAAAGGGAAATGTATATAAATAATTACAATCAATTATGATTCATTACAATTATTTATATCAGCTGCCAGTAGTAACTGTAGCAGAATTATTTTTCCATCAACTAATCTGTTCATCCAGTGAACATTCAGTATAATTTTTTATATCAAATTATATTTTCTTGGCCACAGAAAATAACTTTCTTAAAGTACTACTGCATTAGAGCATGTAGCTCGAATCGGAAACTTAAAGGGACATTAATTTACAAGGCACAATCAGAATCAAAACTCATGTAATTTGTGCACAAGAGTTTTATTAATGAAGGACTAACACATAACTAATCTAAACAAACAAACATAAAATTACTCATACATGGGGGAAGAGTCAGTGAGAAGCAGTTAGAGAGAGACAAGGAAATTAAGCTATGAAAAGAGTCACCTGAGTGATACCATCAGCGCTGTCTACAGCTTATACTAAACCTCGGTTTTGTTTAGTTAAATGTACGATACTTGCATTGCCTTGGTCGAGGAACAAGTGTCCGAATGCAGTCTCGGGTGAAAGTCTTGATGGTTTGGAGCAGTGGTGGTTTTGGAATCGCGATCACGTTCTTCCGGGTCCGAAGAGTGATGAACTCCAAAGATGTTCTGACTCGATGGTGACTGGGAGTTTCTTCTCATGTGAAAATTGAAGAAGAACCAAGAGCTGAGAGGGACCCAGCTGAAGTCCTGTGATCTTTGGGGAATGGAAAGACAAGGCCGCAAGGCATGGCGAAACTTAGAGAAGTCCTGATGAGTTCTAGTTCATCCTCCTCATCCTCTTAGGTTCTAAAAGAACTCGTGAGACCAGTGAAGAAAACTAAAAACTGTGGAAGAGAAAAAAATGTCTGTTCGAGGACATTTCCATGAAGATGAATTCCATTGTTGAGTGAAAATGAGAGCCACAGCTCTATATGTTGGGCCCTGTGCCGGCTCATGCTCCCCGTGGGTTCCTCCACACGGGCAACGATTGGAAAATTTTGCAGAAGAGAGTGGGGAGAAGTCTCATGTGATGGTTGTAAGGTCTTTGGAGCCTGTGCCTCCAGGAGGTCTGAGAGCCGGTGACTTTCACTTTTGGAGGGAAACTCTTTGAACAGCATGGTATTTTGCATATGTAATTTGATTGGGTGTTGATGCAAAACTACAAAGAATTTTTAAAACACTAATATGTTGCAAAGGTATCAACATAGAATATACACCATCATTTAGATCATCAAAATACAAATTCAAAGAGACCAAACATGGCATAGGTAAGTTATACTAGAGATCTATCGTACTAGAGATCTATCATAACAAATGCATATAACAGAATAGAATGAAAAACACAAAATACAGTAATACTGTACACAATGACCTGGGACTATGTGTGATGGGAATGTCAAAGATAGGTTTGTCTGTGAATGAATAAAAGTAGTTATTTCCTATAGCAGTATGTTTCTGTTTTTAGAGAGATTTAATTAGGGGAGGATTCTCTCTACATACTTGTAGGTCTTAAAGTTTATTATTTTTTAAGTATTCCTTAAGTATTCTGGTTGCCATGGTAACCAGGGGCCTGGTGGGCCATTGGAGACGTCCCAGCAACTAGTGTTGTGGATTGAGTGAGGTGGTCTGTGATTATGTGTTAATTCAATTAAAAATTTATTTAGTAAATCAAATGAACAATTGTGTGTCTAATTGTCCCAAACGCTACAGTAGAAATATATGATGCATGAGCTACATCCATGACACATATATAGGATGTTAGTAGCTAGGGGCAAAGCAGCTTTACAGTATTAAATAGGAAAATAGTGTGTCAATAATGCAAAGGACCACAGTAAACACTCAGTTTCAGTTATAGTTAGTTCATCATTGATTCAGAATATGAACTTTATATTTAAAAATTACCTCAAGTTAGCTAGTTAGCAAGACAGTTAGCATTAGCTAACTTTTCCCCCCAAATAGGCTAATATAATTTTGTAATTCATAATTATTGATTATATTATTATTATTTTTTTTATTTTAAGGTAAAACTGCCTGTACTCTGATTTTGCTGTAAATGTAGGCTATAAAGCAACTTGCTTTGTAAGACTGGGGGGAATTTTACCCCACTTTTGGTAGAAATTTAACTTAACTTATTAAAAATCTAATAACTTGAAAACTCTGGGCATTTTTCATACTTGGTTTATTTCATTTAATTTATGCCATTGTCACTAAAACTATCACAACATTTCTGAACACATTTAACTTTTATTTTACAGAAAATAAATAAAAATTGCACAATCCTTAAGGGGGTCGTTTTCCCCCACTCAACGATAATGCTGGAAATTAGGAATAACATGTCTGACTTTCTAATCATTAGGCCATGACTAAAGACAGTAAAGCTTTCAAAATCTCAGCAGAATATGAATAAACAACTTCACAAACAGCATTAGCAGCTTTATTTACAAACCAACTGGACTTCTCAAACATCTACAAAATTAAAACTATGGTGGCCGTTCAACACGCTGAACTTAAGAAAACACATTCAAATAGAAAAAGCACCAGCAAATTAAGAAAACATCTTCATCAATTTGACAGCACATGTTCGGCAAATACTGGCAACACAACCGAATACAAAAATGTGCTGCAAAAATAGAAACACGCTGCGAACACTCACAACACAAACAAATAAAGAAATACCTTAATGCGTCCTAAAAACACCCAGTAAAGACACAAATGCGGTCCAGACTGTGGCGCCGGGTTCCTTTTAAATATGATTGCGCCCACGCCCACTTGGTATGGCACCCCAGTCAGAGAAGATGCCAACAATAGAAATACCACCTCTTCATGCAAGAAAGCATAAGGGGAGGCGCGGAGAGTGCTAAAATAATGATTCATTATTACTTACTAATTCGAATGAGTACATTAACGAAAACAATACCTTAAATGAAAGTATACCCACTTCTCCAGGGACCACTACACCACTGATTTAGGCTAATAATATATACTGTATATAGCTAAGGAATCATATAATCAGGATGTTAAAATGAACAAATTTGCACCTTTCAGAGGATGATAAGCATGTCCCAATCAGGTTTGTCACGTCAGTTATTGCAGTTCCCTTATACATTTCCGATATGATCTTTGGTCTTTGCATATTTGCAGCGCGTTTCTGTTTTTGCAGTACGTCTCTTTAGTTTTTTTGTGTTGTGAGCATTTGCAGCACCTTACTGTTTTTGCAGTCATATATATATATATATATATATATATATATAATCCGTTATATTTTCTTCTTTTAACTTCTTGTAGATCTAATGTCAATGACCAGAAGAATAGCCGCAGCCGCAGCAGCCACACCCATCACAGCAGTGACGACCAATCGGATCACAGCTTCAACAGTATCACAACCGTGGACGTGACCCTCTGAAAAAAGCAAATGTACAATGATAAAAGAGAACAGTGGTTTTCAACAGCCTCTCTTGGGAACTCGGACTTATACGAACACAGATTTTGGCAAAAAATATCAGCAAAAACTCTGCTTGGCATGAGTAAGTGATGACAGCCAATTTATTTTCAGATAAACAATTTATTTAATACATCACTGGCAGCTTAAAAGTTATCAGTCTGGTAATAGAAAAACAAAAAAGTTAATATGACCATAGACGTACTTGAAAATGTCTGACAGAGCTCAGTGATGTCAGGATGTTCACATTTTGATAATGACGGCGATGATGATGAGTTAGGAACAGACAGGGGAGCTGAAAATATGAGAGAAGTAAGAATAAAACGTCTCAGGTTATGTATGTAACCCTGGTTCCCTGAGAAGGGAACGAGACACTGCGTCCTCTAGGGGGCGCTAGGGGGAACGCCGTCTGTGCCCCCTAGAGGACGCAGTTTGAGTTCCTCGAAAGGGAACAGGAATGAAGTGTTGATTGAGACACACAATAAAGATGTCAGTACTGATGGTGATGGGATATTGTATAAATCAGTGGTTGATAAAAATGTTTCTGGAGCCCCTAACCCTGCACGTTTTTCATTATTAATCAGACAAAAAAGGAGACCTGTAAAAGGGGTTCCAGGAACCATGGTTGGGAACCACTGTAAATGTAAAAGTGTTTACATTTTTCCACGGGGAGGCAATGTGCGTGCAATAAAACAGGCATTCACTCTGTAGAGTAAGGAGGAAGCGATATGCAACTATGCAAACGGATAACTCACCATGGACAGTAAGACTGAATCTCTCACGCACATTGTTGGACTTAAGTTTATAGAGTCCAGCATGTTCAATTGTGATGTCTGTGATGGTCAGAGATCCAGTTTGATGATCCAGCTTCAGTCTGCCTCTGAATCTCCCATCAAGAACATCATCATACACAGTGAAGCTGTTGTCCTTTACGTTAATTTGAGCTATTAAAGTGTCTTGACCTAAAAACCTCCACAGAATCAGATCATCATCCATTATTTCAGTAAGACCAGAATTTAGAGTGACTGAATCTCCTTTCATCACTGACACTAATTTCATTCCATCCGCATCAACACCAAACACAACTGGAAAGAGAGTTCGTCACATATTAAGGGTTAATAACTTAGTCTACATAAAATAACAGGTTTAAAACATTTAAATGTAGAACAGCAGAAGACTGTTAGTAATAAAACTGTAATACAGTCTCTCATCTGGCCCCTTTATTCCCCCTACTCTGGAAACTGATTGGTTATAAGAAGCCAAACATGCCAAGCCAAGCACAGCCATTTAACATTGATCCTGCAGAGCAGATTGTTGTCAAGAGTGCTGTGTAAATTAGTAGGAAGCACAATACCACCCCATTCAAATTCCTCTCTGAATTCTCTATTAGAAAATGTAACTGGAAGCAAAACAACTTAAATGTTGAGAGAATAGTTTGCAATAATAATATGATCAAAACTTACCAAACATGTGCCAAAAGCAGAACAAAACAAAGAGATGAACCATTGTCAAATAATAGCGCTTATAGAACTTCTGTGACAGAGGTTAAACCTATGTCTTAAACTGTGATATTAATAGTGCTTGGTGTGAATTCCTCCCCACAAGGTTTGATCACCACCCACTCAATGCTCTACTCATGCACATGTTTTTGAACATGTTTATTTCAGAGGCAAACACTATCATGGTTTTTATCCTTTAACACAAGTTGTACCTTTTAAGATGCATCATTTTAAAATTTATTTTGTGGTCCAAAGAGTTTTTGTTTTTGGATTCACGACTGAAATATCTTCTTTACCTGCAACCTGATGCGTCACAGTTCAAGTTGGTGAGTAGTAAAGGTTTTGAGACTCTGTTTTCTTAGTGTCAACCACACAAACCTCATGCTTATAAGGAAAAAGCTGTTTGTCCGCCACACTGGTCAGACTATATTTATAAACAGATCAGACCACAGCAAGTTTTCAAATGACTCACAAACCGAAGAAGCTCACACCCATTCACTTGAAACACATTAATGTTATACTCTGCTCTTTGTAGGTCTTGAGTTTATGATATTAATTTCTGTACAATAGTTAAAAATTAATTTAAACAACAACATATAAACATTTTATTTAGTAATGAAATTAAATTTTTCAGACAGTGTGCAGTAAAAACCCACTTTTTTGTACCATATAGCGAATGCAACATCCCAAAAGGGCTCAGTTGCCAGGGCAACCATCTGATAACATGAGTTTTATTGCTCAAAGGAATGCAAGCAGAGCAACGCTCACTACATTTACCCATAGGAAAGAAACAATGCCCATAGAAATGGACTCTCCCCAATTCATTCACAAACAAACCTTTCTTTGCCCGTCCTATCACACTATCACACCCCTTTGGACTGTTTATGTTGGTTTCTCCCTCTTGTGCCCTTATTTGGTTGTTCCTGTTTCTTGTCCTCATTTAATCACCACTAGTTTTCCTTGTATCACCTATCATAACTTTATTGTTTTCACCTGTCTTTATAAGTTGCATTCTGTTCAGTGTTTGGTGGAGGTTGCCGCTCGCTTCTTTGCCTTAGCCCACAGAGATCTCCCATTCGTGGAGTACGCCCGGAAGTTCTGTGGGCTGGCCACTATGTCGGCGCTGGACGATGCCACGCTCAACTCTCTGTTCTGGATTGGGGCAAATTACTACCACCCTGTGGACCTCCCAGACACCACAGGACTGAGCTGGAGGGAAGGGATCCTCCAGTGTCTGGAGAGTGTCCGGCCCCAATCCAGAACCAGCCCGCCAGCCATCGCTCTCTCAGGACCGCCGGCCGCTGCTCTGTGCTCAAGCCCACTGGCCTCTCATGTGGCAAGCCACCTTAACATTGAGGGCATTATGGACCTGGTGATCCCCATGGGGTTTGATGCCCCTATCCTCTCTCCTTCTCCTTCGTCTCCACTGGTCCCATCCAGCCCTCCTATGTCTCCGCTGGTCCCATCCAGCCCTCCTACTTCTCCGCTGGTCCCGTCCAGCCCTCCAGAGCCCTCTCCTCCTGAGCACCCTCCAGTGCCAGAGCCTCCTGAGCCCGCTCCTTCCGAGTACCCTCCAGAGCATCCTCCAGTACCAGTGCCTCCAGAACGCCCTCCAGAGCCCACGCCTTCAGAGCATCCTCCAGAGCCTTCGGCTTCTGATCTGTCCCGGGCCTGCAGAACCCTAATTTCCCCCAATACATTTTTTTGAACTTCCAAGAAATGCTAATTTTAAAAAATATGGACACAAACGCGACTGAAGTACGTCTATAATTTACATTATAAATACTAATTTAGCATTTGGATGCATCTCAAAGATGAAAATATTATGGAATATTTGGATTTGTGCCAAATGAGAGACAAGAGATACAAGAGCACAAAGCTCCATTTCACAGACAATTGAGTGCGCAAGTCTTTAAAGTACTCATTTGTCAGTGAAAGACGAGTTCAGAATCAGCAAATGGTCACTGTCTGTGGGCAACTGCTTCAAGTGCGCAACTGCTAGAATTCGCTGTTCTTCTGCTGGCAGTTGTCAAACAGTGTTGCATTACTGCGGGCGCCCCCTTCTGGATTGAGGGTAAATTGCCTGTATTCGTTGTAAGGCCTCATGCACCGAACCGAGATGCCCGACTGTGACGGTTCGGTACGAATACATGTATATATATATATATATTTCTATTTGTGGGGTTGCTGCATATAGTCATGAAACAAAATGGAAATGCCAGCATATAAGCAAATAAGAGGGAAAACTTAAAATAGTGCAGTTAACAAAGAAACGTAGAATGGAGTGCATCTCTGTCCTGAGCTTAAAAATATCTCATTTGTGCTCCACAGAAAAAAATAAATAAATAAACGGTTTAGAAAGACATGAGTAAATGATGACAGAATCTCATAATTTCTTGCATCGAAAGTTGTCAGTCTTTGTAAATTCAAATGAATTCAGTAAATAAAGGTGAGTTACATCTCCTGCTGTCATATCATCACATGTGTGACAGAGTTTGCTGATGTCCAGATGTGTGGTCTGGTTGCTGATGGGATTGTTGATCACACAGATGTTGGTGTTTGTATCCTGATATTCCACCTCCAGAGGTAGAGAGAGACGCTGAGATCAGACACACTGATGCTGGACAATAAACTGTTTCCTTTGTACCAGGAGAGACTCACACTCATCAATACCATTATATGTGTTGGTGACTCCAGCAGCTCTATTGATCTGAGCTATCAGGGACCTTTCAGCTTGAAATTTCCACAGTATGTCGTCGTCTTCATGTATTTCAGTAACATCAGTGTTTAGAGTGACAGAATCTCCCTCCATTACGGACAGTGACTCACCAAACACACCTTTTGTTGTTTATAAATCCTGAAATCAATTGTAGTTTGTAATCTTTAGATATGAATTGAAGAACAGCAGCAGACACAATAAAGAACACTGAAGAGTTTCTGCTGATGCGGGAAAAGGCAGGCAAGATGGAAACCATTGGAGAAAAAATGATCTGTAATGAAGTGTTTATTGTAACATTAGTCAGTCATTGCAGCCAGTGGTCAATGCTGATACTGACCACCCTGAAATTTTGATATGTCTAATGTAAAATGTCACCACTAGGAGGAAGTATCCTTGTAGTGACGGGTTTTCAAAACAGACTATCAAAAAAACGGGAGGCAGGAGAGGATCTAATGGGGGTGAAGTGGCAACTGGCACCCAAAACATTTACATTTGACATTTACAGGTGACTAAATACAGGAAAAGTAACCCAAACCCATTATGTGTTTAAAGTTTATTTTTTGTTTGTTTGTTTTTTGCTAGTTTGTTTGTTATTAGATATTTTAATCAATGTGAGATAACCTGTTTCTGAAATTTTAATAAAACTAAAAGAGAAGTCTTTATTACTGAAATCACTAATTAGACTATAAACAGTGCTGTCAGCCAGCATTAGCGTTTGGCAATGTTGTGAAGAGCAAATGTTTCCACAAGGATAGCAAAACTTGACATTTTGACATACTCCACAAGGAAAACCGCCTATAATCCATAGTTTATTTTCTAAAGCTTATTATTCATTAAATAAAATCGTGTTTATAAAAATAGACAAAATGTTTAGTCATGTAAAGTTGACTACCAGGCACCTGCCGCACTAAATAATTCCTTGACCACACCAGCCTCCTTTATTTATTTATTTATTTATTTATTCATTCTTTCATTTTTCACTGATGATAGTGAAAGTCTGCAAGAGTCTGCAATTCTGCCTGAAACTGATGTTTGTTTTCCACAGCAGGATCAGAATCATACAGGCTTGAAACAATATAACGGTGAACGGCTTCCTTATTTAAGGGGTCCTATTATGCTCTTTTACAAAGTCATGCTCTTATGCTTCATGGTTCAAAAAACTGATTATTTTTCATATAATTTACATTATTACAAAACCTTTCTCTCAGCCTAGCACAAATGGCTCAATTAGTGGGTTTAATGAAGGCCCACCTTCCAAAAAAACAAAATGTGTTGTGATTGGTTAGCCGTCCCAGTGCGTTGTGATTGGCGAACAGGTTTTGCCTTTGAAGGCTGCACACATCATAAAGGATGTCTTATTTAAGAAAAGTAATATATAAAAAAAACTGTTATTCCTTGTGAGGCCTAAAATACTATCATTTTTTATGTTTTTTTTTTTTTTTTTTTACTTTGTAATTTAACAGTTGCTTTTCTTCAATGAGACTTCCTCGATGACGTATGCAGCCTTTAAATGTGTAAAGTAAAAATTATAAACTATTGTGTTTGTCTTTTTACCTGGTTTTTGTATTGAAGTGTTAATGGTAGCAGTGCAGTGAAATTTTGTCTTGTACTTCTGTAACAGAAGCTGAATTTCTTTACAGTTAGTTTACGTTTATGTTAATCAACACTAATTTACACAGGGCTAAGATAAAATATTTCAGAACGCATACATAAGCTGTCATCATTTGTACAACAGATTCATCAATAATCATTTAATGTTATGGTTTACAATGTAAAACTCTTTGAAATATTATTGTGACACTTTTATTCTGGTGAAACTGTCACTGCACAAGAGAAAAATAGGGCAAATGCAGAAAGAGCAAATAAAGTTTGATTTAGTTTATTTTGTGCATCTTTTTTTTTTTTACAGATAACAGAAAATTAAACCCCCTGATAGATTAAATAAGTAGTTAATTGCTCTCTATTAAAACTAAAGCAAGATGCAATGCCTTAAAATGATTATGATTATAACAAATCTTCTTGCATGTGTTGGTTGTAAGTGTTCTAGTTTTTTTTTTTTTTTTCCCCCTCTGTTAAGAAAATGAATGCATTACACAGTTTCGATTAAGTGGATCTCTGTTGTGTGACTCTCGTTTGATGTTTTCCAAACATTTGTTTGAAACATTTGATGGATCAAGGTAAAGGTTTAAAACTTTGTGTTATTATTGTGCCATCAGCAAGTCACACTCACAAACTACATTTGTAATGCAGAAGCTTTTTGTGCAGCCATAAAATCAAGCTGGATCTCTATTCATCTCTATTCAGAGATCAATAGATCAAATCAACATTGAAAAATGAGATGAAACCAGAAAATACAAATTAAATAGTAAGACTCTGGAAGTCTGTCTGCTTTCTATATTGTAATAGCATTACAAGGATTTAATCTCATAATAACAATCTCATTATAATCTTGTAATAAAAATGAGTAGATAACGTGTAGATACACACAGTATAAATGAGTGCAACCCTTCTAAATAAACATAAATATTATAAAATAAAAACAAATATATATAAAGTCAAGATTGACCGGATAAATACTATGTTATCCGATCCGTTTGTCCTTTCAGCCCACTGCCTCTTCAAGATCTGATGTCATTGACAAGAAGAACAACAGCAATCACAGCAGCCACGCCCATCAGAGCAGTGACGACCAATCGGATCACAGCTTCAACAGTAGCACAACAATGGCCATGTAAATCTTAAACAACAAAATAAAAAAA
>JAHKKF010510866.1:0-10509 GCA_019740295.1 Labeo calbasu | reverse complement strand
TTTATGTATTTAATCCCATTTTATTAACCATTGTCTTTGCTGCTGACCTTCGATGATGCAATTCAACCATACTAATAAGCAAAATTACTTTCGATAACCTAACATTTATGCTTCATTTTTTTATAGCTGAAGAGTGATCTCCTGCATAAATGTACTTTTCTTTCAGCCTGAGGTGAATTCATTTCACTTTTAGTGTTAAAGGGCGTTTTGACATTAGAATTGTTTTTTTAAAAACAAAGAAGCAAGTCCTGCCCAGATTTAAAAAGTAACGCAAAAGTAATGCAAAAGTAATGTAACGCATTCTTTCCATAAAAATTAACTAAGTAATGTAATTAGTTACTTTTTCAGGGAGTAGCTCAAAATTGTAATGCATTACTTTTAAAAGTAACTTTCCCCAACACTGATAAGGACAAAATATAAAATATTCTATGTGACGTCAGTGGTTCAACCTTAATTTTATTAGACTCCGAGAATACTTTTTTGTGCAAAAGAAAACAATATAATGACTTTATTCAACAATTTCTTTTCTTCCACGTCAGTCTTCGGCACATATTCACAACAGTACTACGCATGAGCTAGCGTTCTGACGTAGAACCTGGATGCACTGTGCTTTGTTTGCAAGCAAAGGGAATGCATACGCATGCGTCATAATTTAAAAAATCATAAAAATAATTACTTTATTCAGCTATTTTTTTCTCTTCTGTCGGTCTTTGATGCACATTTAGCAAGAGTACCACAACACATATGTGTGCATTCTTCTTCAGAGTGAGTAATTAATGATGAAATTTTTATTTTTTGGTGAACTATCCCTTTAATTGGATATTACTAATACTAATACTAATACTAATACTAATGTTTGCTTGTGTTCAGTTTCTAATTTTTTGGGGGTATTTTTCATTACTTTTGATTATTACCTTCAAGTCTTATTCACATCTGTTTTTGTTGTTGATGTTGACTTTCAGATTAGATAATATAGACCTCCTGAATATTATATCCAGGCCATCACTGACTTGTAACAGCTGTTGCCAGCTCCTGTTTTGTTGTGACATTTGGGAACCATGTTTGTTGAATATTTTAGAACATAAACCAAGCTGTATTGTTCTGTAATTTATTTATATACCCGATTCAACACTTCCCACCCAACTCAGACAGGAAGCTCGGGCTCAAGTAAACCAGTGAGAATAAGTTTCTGCGAGAAGCTTGCAATGAAACTGTCTGTGTAGTTCCTCATGTCACTCTTAATAGCAGCGACTCCCAGCTATCTGTGCCAGTCAATGAAATTTTAATGGGAAAAAGGCCAACTCTTCAGCTCTGCGTGACAGATTAAATTGTCAGTTACCAATGTGGAGTTCAGCATCAACTTTGTAGTTGTACTAATGACACGGTGCCATCGACCCCGCGTGATTTACCAGATTTATTCAAATGCATCCACACATCATCATTCCTGGAAGCAGCTCATAGTCTGAGGGTAATCATACATGTAGACAGTAATTACTTGTTTATATCCTTGCAGCAGATGGGCTCAGTTGGGAGACACCTGAAATTGATCTCGGTGCTGAGTAATCACAATCTGATCCGTTGCAACCGGAGAGGAAGACGACTGATCTGAGCCAGCAATGGCAGGTCAGTGGGATTTTTGTTAGTTGGGTTTTGATTCTTCTCAGACTTGCTATTGACCTGCTGGGATGGACAGCCTTGCGTTAAATGTTACTTTCTCTCTCTTCACACTGATGTCCGTTTATTGAAAATGGTCTTTTTAAGCAGTGTGATGTGCATGTTAATGGATCAGGGAAGGGTGATTCATTTATCTTGTCATTAAGTGTTCTTCATGTCAGTCTGAATTCATCATATTTCAAAATATGCCTCTGGTTTTGTGTTTTGGAGAATGGGTTTCATTTTCGATATCCATTTTGTGTTGGTTTGACTGGCGTACAACTAATTGGAGTTTTCAAGATCTGATGGCTTGAAAAGTTTTATAGTGACCATGACTGTCACTAGACAGACTTTCAGTGTAAAATTAAGCCATTAAAAATAGGGTCTGTTCCTCAAACATATCATTAAATTATTTAAAAATGCCTTAAAAATGTAGTTCACGCATACAATGACTTGAATACACCTCTCCTCATGCTTTTAATTTTAAATAATTTCAATATTTTAAAGTATATATATAGATATATATATCAGAGTGGTACAGCTGTCCTCATATCATAAAGAAGAAAAAAAAACTCATAAAGAATAACAGAAAACATTAAGATAATTTTACCTTTTTATCACAATGTAAGTTTTGTTCAGTTTCAGAGATGTCATTTGGTGAACCTCCTCAAAGATTATTTTTAAAAAATTGTGATTAGTGAAGGGATAATTCACTCAAAAATTCTGTCATTATTTATTCACCTTCATGTTCAAAAGAAGATATTTTGAAAAGTGTCGGTAACCAAACAGTTGCTGGTAGCCAGTGACTTCCATAGTATGGAACAAAAAATACAATAGAAGTCACTGGGGATGTCTTCGTGTTCAGCAGAAGAAACTCATTCAGGTAATCTGCATCAGAATCTGCATTTTTGGTTAACCTATTCCTTTAAGTTCTAAAACGTTGGCTAAACTTCCTTTTTCATGCAAGAATGTAAGTCATATAGGTTTGAAATGACACGAGGGGCGAGCAAATGATCACGGTTTTTCAATTTTGCCTGAGTTATTCTTTTAATGGCAGTTTTTCTTAACATGTCGTAAATGTCCGTCGTGCGACACTCCTCTAGATGTTCTTATTGGAACGGCTCCCCTGTTTCCTCCATGTCTAATTTGTAGTATAGATGATACGGATGTTATTCTGAAGATTTGTGGCTGATAGTGTCGGCCTAATGGTCCTCTGGTAGCCTTTGTAATGGCAGAGCATTGTCATGAAATATGAAACAAAAGACTCATCATTAATGTATAACCACCCACTCTTTGTAGCTTGTAATGTTTTCTTTTTTGCCGCAAGAAGTCGTTTGGAATTAGTTGTTTTCAAAAACTGTTTAATGGGACAACATGCTTGTTCAGACCTTCACTTTTACAACTTTAACAAAATGTAAGTCAGAGGTGGAGACAAATTGCACTGCAAGCTGCCAAGCCGTTTCCTCTTTTCTCAAGCAGACATAAATTACACCTAAATGCACCAGTTTGTGGTTCCCAAACCTTCTGCTCTGTCTTATAAGGTGTCTGCTGGTATATCACCATGACCTTAAAGAATTGGTTTTGTATATCTGGTTAAATGTATGTTTTTTTTTTTTTTTAAAAAGTAATATATAAGTTAAATGTCGTAAAAAATAACATTTGCACCTGCAGACAGTTGTTACCCTGCATCATGTTTGTCAACAGTGAACTGTTTGAAATGTAAGATGATGTATGTACTGTACAGGTCTGGAGCAGGGCCAGTGTGTTAACTGTGTTAAGATATTTTAATCGCATTATTTTTCCATAATTAACTAATTAAATTAACTCGTTAAATTGGCCTACCTAAATAAATACACACACGGCAAAATAAATAAATAAATAAATAAATAAATAATAAAATGTTGTAGAAACTATTTTCACTCTGCAATTTACTAGTAATTTACAAAGAATTTGCATTGAATTAAACATGCAATTTTGAAGTATAAAAACCTTAATTGTTTTTCATATTCAGTTATCTTTGTTGTATTTGAAAATTTGTTTTCACAGTGTGTAGTATACACGTTACAGTATATTACATAAAAAAATACATATAATGCAACATTTAACCATGAAAGGCAGCTTACAGTTGATCAATAAACATTTTTATTGTTCCATTTTTTTTCAGTCCAAAACTTTAAAGCATTCTTGTGTGCTTGTTTACTCACTTTGTTGTCTTTCATTGACTTTAAATGGTCGAGATGCAAACCAGATAAAGTGCCTGATTACACCAGAGGTAAATCATAACCTATAATTAATTGCGATGGACAGGGCTCATTGCACATTATAACAAAACAAGCTCGGTCCCATTTGACCTTTGCCCTGTCAGTTAGCTCACTTACTCCAGATTGTCTGTTGGGCATTAATAAAGAAAAAAAAATACCTAGTTAATTATGCTGATGGATGCTTGTATGAAATCTTATATTTCTGCTAGAAGTGGCGAAGCAGATCAAAGTTGGTTTTAATGTCTTTTTATCCACTTACCTGAGAAAATGAGGAAGAGAGTCAATCAGACTGAGAAAGCGTTTCGGTAGAAATTCGCCATTCAGGAGGCCACGATCAATTATTCCACGTAATTAGCCCATCAAAATAAACATGTCATCCCCCCTTGTAACAAAGAGATGTCAGAATGCGATGGCACGTTAGTGTGGCATTTTAAAAGGGTCATTAAATGGAGAATCAAATTTTCAAGAATTAAATAAAAAAACAAAAAAAAACAAACATACTGCAAGTTCTAAAACTCCCCAGTTTCATTTTCCCCCCTTTACTTCCGAAATGCCTGGATTTGAAATCAGGAGAATGAAGACATCATGATTTCCCCTCACCACACCTTTAACATGCATCATCATCATACGTAATCAGGGGGAGTGTTCTGAGCAACTCGTGTCTGTCCATCAATCACAAGAGCCATGCTGCTGTTAGATTAAGAAATCGAGTAAGACCGTCAAACTTAGTGGACGTAAAGAAACTTTGCATAGCCTTCCTAAAGATTTGAGCATTAGAAATGCATGGCTGAAGTTTGAATGATAAAGTTTCTGTTTGTTCTTTACATTTCACATGGACTATATTGTGATTTATTCTAAATGTGCTGCTGGTTTTTCAAAACATCTTTTATTGAAAGATGCAGCAATGCCAGGCATTTTAACCTTGGAGGCAATGCAGGTCAGAGCATTTATTTTTATTCTTACAGTGTGTTTGTAATAAATGCCAAACCAGCCTTAAAGGGGTCATCGGATGCGAAGTTCACTTTTACATGTTGTTTGAACATTAATGTGTGTTGGCAGTGTATGTACAAATCTACCCTATAATGATAAAAATCCATGCAGAGATTTTTAATTGATCTGTAAAAATAATATCCCCTTTTTCAAATCGAGCCATTCTCAGAATGCTTCCACAATTGAGCGACTGAGGTGCTGTGTTGCTGGATGTAATAATGAACATAGTGGTGGTCATTTACTCCCGACATCTGAGCCGCAGAAGATGCAGTGGATTACGTTTGTTTGTGAAGGGAATGCGCCTCCCGATCTACATAAATGCATCTATGTTTGCGCAAATCATTCGTAATCCAGCTTCACCTACAGCAGAAGTGAGTATAAGGAGTTTTTTATGAATCTCTGCAATCACCTTTCCTTATAATGTGCTAGTTAGCAAGTTTTGCGGCTAAACGTGCTAAATGTGGCAAAAGTAAACAATCTCTCAGAGCAGCTTATTACTCCACAAAAAGTAGAGAGGGGCAGGGCAGAGCTCATTTGCATTTGAAGGAACATTCCCTCAGAATGGGATGATTTCTGCAGAGCTCATTTTGACAAGGTAAAAAGGGTGTTGTTTTACACAACCATTGAGAATTTTTAAGTATATATATATTATATAAGTATAATATAGACTTTTCATTAAGACTCAAAGAATCATATCAGCTCACTCATTATGTCACTGATTTACTCTTATTGTTTCAAACCCGTATGAAGATATTTTGAAGAATGTTGGCAACCAGACAGTCGACAGTGGCCATTGACTTCCATAGTATGGGAAAATAAATAAATAAATAAAATAACCCACATTCAACAACTTTTAATAGGATGGTATATTAACATTATATCAGTTAATTAAATTACAGTATTTACATGTAAATTTAAGTTAAAACCATAAAACTTAAAACGTTGCTACTGTATTTTTTGCAATTAAATTCTGGCAGCCACAGGTGTTAGTTTTTTACTGTAAATTTTAGGGATTTTATTTTTTCTTTTTTTAACAGTGTATGAAATTAATTGGAAATATGTTTCAAAATATGCAACAGTTATTCATTTACCCTTTTTTTGTTGCAAAAACTTTGCAAACTTATATAAATGAACCTTAAAATGCTTACTATATAAATCTGAATGTCTAGATTTCTAATAATAATAATAATAATAATAATTTATTTGTATAGCACTTTTCATACATAAAATGCAACTCAAAGTGCTTCACAAGCATAAAACAAAATTTAAAAACAACATCAACATGGTACAAATGATTCAACAAGTATAAGCAAAACATAATAACAATAAGGGTAAAAATTAAAAAATAAAATAAAAAGACAAGAAAAAAAAAAAATAAAAATACACACTTCACACACTATTTTGCTCACAGGCAACTTTAAAGAGGTATGTTTTAACATGCTTTTTAAATATATATATACTAGTGGACTCTCTCACTTCATCTGAAGACAATTCCAAATTTTTGGAGCATAGTGACTGAAAGAGGTACCACCAGATCGCTTGAGATTTACTGTGTAATATGCTAAAAGTCCAGCACTAGAAGATCGTAACATTTGTTTAGGATTATATCTTAACAGACAATTAGAGATGTAAGAAGGTGCCAAGTTATGCAATGCTTTATAAACTAATATAAGAAAACAAAACTTTGTCTCTGTGTTTGTATTATGAGCACTTCTTTTGTTTATTTGTCTCTTTATGATCAATCGCTTGTGTTCCTCATTTGTAAGTAGCTTTGGATAAAAGTGTCTGCTCAAGGAATAAATGTAAATGTGAAACTGCATTTCATGACCTCTTTCATTGTGGCTCCACAGATCTCAGATCAGTCGGGCCTCTGGCCCTTGAAGCTCGATAGGCCAACTAGACCTCGTAGGCCTTCTGTCAATACAAATAACCATTACTCCTACAACTCATCGTCTGCTCTGTCCTACTTCGGACATTTGTGAGACAAAACGGAGCTAGTTTAAATAAGCCACACAATATACCCAATTCTGCCTGCCATGAATAATCCCCTCTCTAAGAGTTTAGAGCTAAATTTATTGTGAAAATTACTATAAAAGTCTTCAAACAAATATTGAATCATGCGATAAAAAGGGTTTTGTGGTCCTGATAGAACTGTTGAGGAGAGAACGAGAGACGTACGAGACTCTTATCTGCTGTGTCCAGGATAAACATCATCACATTTAGCAGTGGATGGTGATCACTGACAAAAGAGTAGATCTATTAGCAATTCTCATCACACAGTCTTAAATCCCTGTTTAGCACGCGGCCTCCCCCCCACCTCCCACGTTAAACAGGAATGGCGCCATGTTTCCACCTGTTCCTGTCTAATAAGAAAGCAATAAAATGGCCTCATAAAATGTTGTATAAATCTCGTGGGCTGCTAATATGAAAGTCTCTTCAGGCAGTTAGAGCGATTGCCTTTTACGGTGTTACCGTTCCAAGTCTGTCTTTCCAAACACGCACCGTATACGGCTGATTGTTCAATTAGGTACATTAAATTTAAAATTTTATATATATATAATATTTCATATATAAGTTTCATATACATATAAGCAATATCACACAAGTAGACATAAGATATGGCTGTATATCGGCACTGCAGTGATTCGGCCGTAGGTGATCACAGCGTGCTGATATAGAGCCATATCTCACGTCTACGAGTGTGATATTGCGGTGCATTTATACAACAGTTCAACAGCATGAGTGTGTAAACACATAAACAAAATAACAACAGAGTGTCTTTAAAATCCCTCTTTTGTGCACAACTACTTCCTTTCGCCACAAATCAAAGTTTGACAGTTGAACATCTGAGCTCAAGGTTCCATTACTAATTAGTAAGTACTTTAGAACTAGTAACGAATGAACGAACATTGAGTTGCTTAATTGAAGGCTTATTGTTTTTCTGTATTAAAAGCTGTGTGTTATGTTTAGTATTGTAACCTTACGTTGAATTCATTATTTTATTTTACTTTTTGTCCATTTATGGTTTAGAAAAAGAAGAAGAAGAAATGTAAATGAATATGTTTATAAAGAGTTTTTCATGTATTTCCATATGTCTTATGCAAAGTTTTCTATATGTTAGATCAAAAGATATTGTGTGCCCCTGCCCCTTTAAGGCAGTGCGTGCTTGGGGAAAAGGAAGAGAAGTTGAAGCGAGTTGTGTGCGAGTTCGGCTGCTCATGCTGTAATGCCGATGCTTCTGATTAAAGAGAGAAACGAGAATTATCACCCTTGTAACCCGTGTTTTATTCACGCTATCCACGCGGAAGATATTGGAGCGTTCGCAGCAGAAAATAAGGGTTACAGACTGGCGGCAGCGGTGTTTAAATTCAAGAGTTCTGGAAGTTTCTCGGCAAAAGCATTCAACTAAGACGGCACATTTTTTAATGCACCGTGAAGCGTTCTGGTGAGTGTATGATGTCCAGTCATCAGTTTAATTCAAATAGATGACTTTACCACTCGCTTCGTTATAAGTTAAACAGCAGCTACACAGTGAAAATGTCTACTGATTCTCGCGTGCCTCCCGCACGAGCTTCGTCTCCTAATGAGAGCGATGACGATGAATCTGCACCGGCGGCAGAACACAGAGAGGACGCGACTTCTGCAAATCGCACTACAAGATTTCTACACTTTAAAGTCGACCTTCCACCGTATTTTCATGGAGACGGTAGGGATAAAGACAGTTTTTCTTTATGGAAAGCCCGTTTGGAGCTTGCAGGGCCTGTGCTGATGCACAAACACAAGATTTGGCTGCCATTTTGCCTACGAGATTGAGTGGAGATGCTTTAGCTTACTGGCTCTCCCCGTCTCCTGACATACAACAGAACTATGAACTATGTGTTGCTGCATTAAATGATGTTTTTGGGAGGAAACAATTTTTGCTGCATTTTCAAACTTTTGTGAATGCTCGACCACGTATGCCCAAAGAGCCTTTGGAAGTATTTGCAGCTTAGATCACAAGACTAGTTTTGGAAGCATTTCCAAATTATGGTGAGTGTGCCATTGCCATGGAAAGATTTAGACGGTTCATAGCTGGTCTTGACCCTGTTCTCCAAGCAAAATGTCACTAGCATGGCGCTACTAGCCTAGAGGAAGCTTTAGCCATTGCTTGTAAGTGGGAACGAGCACAAGAAGTTCTCAGACTTGCACCTCTTCCTCCTCTCAGTCAAAAGACCAGCCTGTCACCAAATTTGTCCAAAACCTTACCCAGTGAATTGCTTTCAGCCATGGTGTCCACAAAGACCACAGCATCTGGGGACATTTCTTCTGAAATCATGACTGCAGTAAAGCAACTGACGGCAGATGTTAAGGCTCTCAGGATGGAAGTGAGTCAACTGAAGAGGCAACACGCTTCCTCTGGACAGAGAGACCACTCACCGGAACGTGGAAGAGACAAGCATCGTTACTCTCCACTCTCATCTCCCAGGAGATATCCATTGTCACCTGCATCTTCTCCACATCGTCGAGATGAGCCTTACTCCTTCATCCATTGAGAAGGTGACAGACGCAGAGGCTATGGAGATCGTCACTTTAGCCCATCTTCACATTATCAAAATCGTCACATGAGCTCATCTCCACATCATCGCAATCATCACATCAGTCCTCCACCGACTCATCGAGATCGTCACGTCAGCCTACCACCATCTTATCGAGATCGTCACGTCAGCCAGTCTCCACATTATGCTGCTCAACATGCCAGCCATACTGTTCTTTGTCATGACCAACGTGTCAGCTTGACCTCACCTCACCGTAATCGTTAGGGTCGTCCAACCTCTGATTATCGAGATCATCGCTTACATCAGGCTTCCCATCATCATGATCGTCATACATCAGAATGGCTCTCCAACAAGTTCTCTGGCGAGAGATCTTCTACTGACCATCGGCCCTCATCTGGTGATCATCATGTCAGTTTCGTTGATGAGGATGTTGATCTTCAGGGAAACGGCTGGTAACAGGTACTATGGGCCAGGTATCTGCTGAGCATATGAGTGGGCCCAAACAAACTGAACTGGTAATTCCTGCTATTCCCACACCTTATGTGTTTGCTATCATTGAGAACATTGCCATACAAGCATTTGTTGACACAGGTTCAGAAATATCTTTGATTAGCGAAACACTGAGAATGTCAATTCCTTCTCTCACAAAAAAGCCTGTTCAGAAATCCTTTCTCTTGGCAAAATCAGTGACTGGTGACTATCTTGATACTCTGGGTATGATGCCTATTACTATTAGGCTAGGTGAGGAAGTGTTCTCGCATGATGTTCAGGTGGTCAGGAATGCTACACAGCGAGTTATCCTTGGGTGGGATTTTCTTAGCAAACATCATGCTGCAATTGACCTCAGAGAGAATCATTTGAAATTGTGGAACTGGACTCCCAGTGACCTCCGTAAAAGCAGGTGTGACTTGTGTTCGAGCTATGAATCCGACAAATGAGGATTGCCATGTTCCCTGTGGCACAATGCTAGGTGAGTTTCATTCCTTAGTCACTCAACCAGGTGAAGAATTCACAATTCAGGAACCCACAGTAGCTCAGATACAGACTCAAATGGACCCCTGTCCAAAATC
>JAHKKF010510864.1:0-21923 GCA_019740295.1 Labeo calbasu | reverse complement strand
AGTGACGTTTGCACCATCAAAACCGGATCCAGTTATGGTAAGAACTGTTCCCAGACCGCTGGACCCTGAACAACAAATTATATTAGTAATACAAACCACTAAATACCACTATGAATGGAGATGATATCTTTTATATGAAAGACTTGATTATTTACTCCACCTTGAGTAGGATAGATTCCAGTCACTGTTGGGGTCTTTGACTGACTCCAGGTGAAACCACAATCCCCTGAACACCATGATGGGATACCGTTGATGAAAACCTCCACCTTAAAGATAATAAGCACAAGAATGTGCATTTTAGTTATTAGATATCCTAAAGAAATGTTTCTCAACTGGTATTGCTTCAAGATACAGATTTTACACAAGACATTGGACATTAAGTGTACATTATAGCAATCCCATGCTAAATGTACATTAATAAGACATTGAGAGTGATTCAAATGTTTTTTATTAAATGTTTATTCTTGTATATGTAATAGATTGTATATCGTACCGAAAAACTGGATTAAAAAATTCATAGGATCATGCGCATTCAGACTACAGAATGCACACCTGTCTGTCTGTAATAATACAAATGAACCTTTCATTCTTTGGTTTACCCATAATGCAAAATCCCCTGAACAGTGGATATTCAAATAGAGCAACACAAACCAACAGGCCCTTCAACTGACCCACTACGGAGCACTATTGAAATCTGCACGCTGCATGGCATCAGGTAACATGATGAAAAGCCTTTAAAAAACGAGCTTGGTTTATGCGACCAATGTTGGACAAACATAAATATACAGTAAAAGCAATGAGTAAGAAAAGCACCTGTGGTTTATTTGTAGGCACACGCAGAAAGTCCCCCATAATTCTCTGTTTGAAGAGGCCTCCTTGCTCAGTCTTTTGTGATGTCACTGAAGGGTTCACACCAACCACATTGGAAGCATTGATCTGGTTAACATTATCAAAAAATATTAATCAGCCAATTTTTCAAATTAAACACTTTTATTTAAATTCACATCACATGACCAATTCTCCTACAGACTTGTCAACCCCCGTTTGGGGAGCCTTGGTTTATTGTACCAGCACTCTGAACTCTGTCTTGCCTTTAACAGGGGCTGATTTCCAGGCATGGTGAGCCACTGGATGTTCCAGTAGTAGGCCTTACAGTCTCCATATCTGTCCACCTGCAGCTGGCCGAGCTCTGGGATCCCCTGCAGTGCGTATCGCAGGTCCGCAGCGCTGATGTCTACTGCCAGGCCTGAGAAACACACACCGCACATACCAATTGAAAAACCAGTTGAACCACTTGGAAGACAGGATGCATTTCGCTATTCAAATAAATTAATTCCAAGATTGAAACATGATCTACAATATCAGCATGGGCGTCACCCCCGTTGTCTGCCAGGCTTGTCAAAATCTCCTAACTATTTCCCCTCGACACATTCATGGTAATAACTTATGCCGGTGCTTTGCGGCAAGCCTTAGCCTACTATTGCATGCGCTTGAACGCAGAACTGTCCCAGCTGAGTCAAAAAGAGTCAAAAGCTCGTCCACAGTTTAGTAAACATTGGCAACCTCTTTAAGTTATTCTTGACTGTGCTGTATTGACTGCTTTGGTGTGTTGCAAAACGGTAGGGCACTGTTCTGATGCTTATCCGAAAAAGATTTTTTCTTTTGCTTTTCTCCCCCTATTTTTCTTGCCCCCCCCGACTCAAGAGTCAAATGTCGCCTATGTCTGTCGGCAAGAATCTGTTGTGCAACCACAGGAATGTAACAGGTAAACCACAAATAACATGATTACCTTCAACACGTCGGCCAGAGAACTCAACGTCAAACGTTCCTGTAAGAGGTGGGCTGGCTTTTTGAGGGCGCGTAATGTTGACGGTGGCATTCCCCTGGCTTTGAATCAGTCTGTCCTCTGTTCTGTTTGGCATCTTCTGTTGGACAAAAATGAAGATTAATAAAGCTCACGTGGATTACTCAACGATTCGACAGTTATCTGCTGGAAACAATTCCGAGACGTAGTGATAAACTCAAACGTCAAAGGCAGATCTTACGACAGGAAAGTATTTTCTTGTCACCCATCACTCATATCAGAGAGATCAAGAAGTTTTGTCATTTTAAGACAGTCTTTGTAGTATGAGTTTCATTTTAAATTCATGAGAACTAACTCACCTTCAGAAAACCAATTTCAAACAGTGGGACACCAAAGCCACAGTTGTAAGGTGTCGCTGTGATCTCGTAGCTGACTTGTGAAGCAATTGCTTGTTTGCGCACAACGATGCTTGAAAAGAAAAGTCCTGAACTGGCTAGAGCAGGTGGTCTTCTTTTGTGGATTATAACTGAACATGGCAAGAGAAAATAGAATGTTCAATTTAAAAGGATCACTTTAAAATAAAATATGTTTCAAATAATAATAAATAAGTTTTTAACAATAAAATTAAAAAAAAAACACACACATTGCAAGTATATAGTACAATTAGCATTATCCAGTGCTTTACATTCATTTTTTTTATTACATAATTCAAGACTCCTACTCACCATAAGGATCCAAAGCAGTTATTTCACGTCCAAGGTGAACAGCGTCTATGAAGTAAATGGAGTTGGCGCTCTCTCCATACACACTCAACTGAAGTAGTTTGTAGTCGGTGCCTATGTAGTTTGCCTGTATGGAGCTCAAGAGATCCACACACTTGTAGTTCCACCTGAGAATGACAACGTCAGTGTTACTTTATACCCACAACATAATGACCTTGATATTGGTTTAATTTTGCTCTTGCATAGGCGATAAAGACAAATCCTCTAAAGGAAAGACATCTGGTAACTATGGAAGCCCGTTTCCACCAATGAGTAAAAAAATAAAAAAGGTTACTGCGACTTTTTATCTCACAATTCTCACTTTTTTTCCTCAGAATTGTATGATATAAAAAAGTCAGAATTGTGAGATATAAACTCGAAATCACAATTCTGACTTAATTTCTCGCAATTGTGAGTTTATATCACGCAATACTGAGAAAACAAGTCGGAATTGTGCATTTATGTCTTGTAATTCAGACTTTTTTTCTTGCAGTTTCGAGTTTATGTCTCACAATTCTGACTTTTTTCTCAGAATTGCATGATATACACTTACAATTGTGAGTTACAAACTCACAATTGCGAGAAATGAAGTCAGAATTGTGATATAAATTCTTGCAATTGCGAGTTTATATCTCACAATTCTGACTTTTTTCTCAGAATTGCGTGATATCAACTCAATTGCGAATTAAGTCAGAAATGTGAAATATAGACGAACAATTCTGACTTTTTTTCTCGGAATTGCATTATATACACTTACAATTGTGAGTTAAACTCACGATTGCAAAAAATGAAGTCAGAATTGCGAGATATGAATGCATAATTCTGATTTTTCTCAGAATTGCATGAAATTAACCTACAATTAGGAGTTACAAACTCATAGTTGAGAGAAATTAAGACAGAATTGCGATATGAACTCGCAATTCTGACTTTTCTCGCAATTTCAAGTTGACATCTCACAACTCTGACTTTTTTTTTCTCAGAATAGCGTGATATAAACTTTCAATTGCGAGTTAGGTCAGAAATGCGAGATATAGATGCACGATTCTGACTTTTTTTTTCAGAATTGCATGATATACACTTACTATTGCGAGTTAACTCACAATTGCGAGAAATGAAGTCAGAATTGTGATATAAATTCACAATTCTGACTTTTCTCTCAAATGCAAGTTTATATCTCACAATTCTGACTTTTTCCTCAGAATTGCGTGATATAAACTCAGTTGCGAGTTAAGTCAGAAATGCGAGATACAGATGCACAATTATGACTTTTTTTCTCAGAATTGCATGATATACACTTACAATTGCGAGTTACAAACTCACGATTGCAAGCAATGAAGTCAGAATTGTAAGATATGAATGCATAATTCAGATTTTTCTCAGAATTGCATGAAATGAGCTTACAATTGCAAATTACAAACTCACAGTTGAGAAAAATGAAGACAGAATTGATATAATCTCGCAATTCTGACTTTTTTCTCGCAATTTCAAGTTTATATCTTACAATTCTGACTTTTTTTTCTCAGAATAGCGTGATATAAACTCTCAGTTGCAAGTTAAGTCAGAAATGCAAGATACAGATGCACAATTATGACTTTTTTCTCAGAATTGCATGATATACATTTACTATTGCGAGTTACAAACTCACAATTGCGAGAAATTAAGTCAGAACTGCGATTTAAATTCACAATTCTGACTTTTCTCACAAACGCAAGTTCATATCTCGCAATTCTGACTTTTCTCACAAATGCAAGTTTATATCTGGCAATTCCGACTTTTTTCTCGCAATTGCGAGTTTATATCTCACAATTCTGACTTTTTTCTCAGAACTACGTGATATAAACTCACAATTGCGAGTTAAGTCAGAATTGCGAGATAAATGCAGAATTCTGACTTTTTTTCTCAGAGCTACATGATATACACTTACAATTGTAAGTTAAAAACTTACAATTGTGAGAAATAGAGTCAGAATTGCAAGAGATAAAATCGTAATTCTGACTTTTTTCTCAGAATTGCATGATATAAACTTGCAATTCTGACTTTTCTCGCAAATGCAAGTTTATATCTCGCAATTTTAACTTTTTTTTGATAAAAAGTCGCAATTACGAGAAACATGGAAAGAAAGAGAAATGGGATTCCATAAGTAACTTTGTTTATTCAATAGATTAAACTTACTCATTCGTTGAATCAAATTGCACAGAAATACGTATGTTCTCCTCTCGCAAAGTATTCCCCTGGTAGCTGAACAAAATTCCCAGTTCATTCACCAGACGCCCTTTGTAGGCCAAGCAGAGCTACAATAAAATAAATGTACAAAATGGGATATGGGATGACGTTAGAAATTTACTGTATAAAGAAAAAAAACATTCTGATACTTGAAAAATTAATGTGGATAAGATATTGAGGTGTTGGATCATGCTTACAATTTTGTATGTTTGTAGTGGTACTGCACCGTAGGTCGTTCCTAATGCTGTGACGTCACTGGCATGGAACAGAACCTCTGGGTTCTTCAGAGACCAGCGGCCACAGAAAGCCTCTGAATCAGTGACCTGGACCCCTCTACGGCTTAGATCACCTGAAAACTGTTTCGACAAGGAGAAATCTCTACAAGGTGATGTTTTCAACAAAATGATTCATGTGTACCATGTTAGAACTTTGTAATGTCACTTCCTATTTGCAATGCTAACTTGAAATAGGTTGTTTGAGGGATGCATATAAAACATACATGATCATGTGCTTTTGCAGCTTTGCTTACCCCTGTGGTGCTTGTCTCATAATCTCTAAGAAATTTCACATTAGTATTCTCTGTGGTTGGAATCTCTGATGAACATTTAGCGGTGACCATTGTATCTAGTGCCGAACGCACCTTTAATAAAAAACGGATGCAAACTTTCATGTAGAAAAGGAATATTTCAGAAGAGCATTTGAAAGGTTCTGTACATAACACTGTAAAAGCTAACATTTTATTCTATGGCAAACATTAAGAAATATAAAACAAAGAAAAACCTCAGTTTCAGAAGCATTGAAAGGCAGAGGGAGGGATGGAACTCCACCCCACAGCAGTGTGAACGTCTGCAAGCTGGCCTGCCCTTTCACATCCTCACTAACTGTGATGTTCGTATTGGGGTCCATGCTAAAGATTTCAAGATTCTCAAAGTTACCTGAAATAATTATAAGATTTTAGAAAACATATTAATAATACTGTTAAATATGCTGGGAAACTTCACAAGCAACATAAAAAGTAAAGTAAAAAATATATAATATATATAGAAAAAAACTTGTAATTATGTAATTTTTTTAGTAACTAAAACATTATTTTTATATTGTTTTACATGTAAAAGTGCACATTGAAATTATAGTATCACCATGCCATGTATTCCACAATAAATTAAATCATAATTTATATTTTATCATATAAATTACATAGTATATATCATATATGGCATAATTTTTCATTCCAAACATACACTGTAAAAATAGTAATAATAATAATTTTGGCAGGTGTGGTTGCCAGAATAATTTTGTAAAAAATACAGACAACTGTAAATACATTTACAAAGCAAACTGTAAAATGTACTGTATAAAACTGCGATGTACAAACCAGTAAATATCAGTTTACATTTTTTTGACTGTAAATTATACATAGATTTTTTCTTTTGTATTTCTAAAAACTGTAGAATTAACAGAATCTTACTGTAAAATTACATTAAATGTCTGGTTAGATCTTTATCAGTTTTTCCCTGTATATAATACGGGAACTTCCTGTATTGTTAACCTATCAACAGTTGTTTTTTTTTTTTGTTTTTTTTTTACAATAGTTTACAGTAAATACTACACATTTTTTTTTACAGTGTACACATTACAGTATTCTACATGCACTGCCCTGTTGAATCTAATATTTCTTATATAACCTTCAATTATAAAGGTGCTTTGGTGTCTTATCAAGTTATCAAGTAAAAACAAGTTTTAACCGAAGCATTTACAAGTTGAAAAAAAAAAAAAAAAAAAATACAGATATTTTTACTGACATCTGTAATTGAGCACACATTTTGAAGTCAAAGTGGTCTTTTTTTTAAAGTTCACCTCTGTTAGAGTTGAATGTCACGCTGTACAATGCCTCAGTGTCCAGTTCTTGCTTTGTGACTGTAACACTGTCTGGTTTAATAGTCCACAAATCATTCAGAGCGTTCTGCAACTCCATCGCTGAAGCACTAACCGAGATCGGCCCTACAACATGCAAAGCAATTCTAGTAAAAATGACAAGCATGCAAACAAAAAGAAATCATCTAGAGGTGATAAAAATTAGAAGGATCCTTCAGCTTAATCAAACACACATTCATAGAACCATGTAAACTATTGCACCTGTTTTAAGACCTCCATATGCTAGAAAGTAGTATGTGTTTTCGCAGTTGCTCAGAGAGAAACAGTTGCTGCTGATTCTCAGAGTCTGCACCTCATTGACGGGGGTTACTGGCGTCCATCCGTCAAAGCGAACCACCTAAAACATCAAAGAATTTAAAAATACACACATACAGGTAGGGATGCCCACATCTGAGACTTCTTGAGTTTCTGCAGGTGTAATGCAAAAAATTTCCTCTGTCTTATCTAGAAAATCTTTTCCTAAAATGCTCCTGTGAGCTGACCTACCTGTTTTTCAGGTAGTACATCATAGTATGCATTAATCCGCTGTTTCTCATTAACAGCTTCTGTTGTCTGCTGGGCCGTGAAAGGACTGATCTCTTTGAAAAAAGCCACATCAACTGATGCTATGACTCCATATTCCTGCACTAAAATCTCAACGTAGTACCTATAGCACATTGAAAGATGTTTCATGTGCGGAAAATTATTTTAGATCCAAGATTGGGATATATTTAGAAAGTATATAGTACATTTATGACTTTTGATCGTTATGTATTATTTGAAAAACTTACGGTTTTCCCTTCTCCAAACGCATGACCTGTGACATTTGGGAGCTGTAGCTGAAAAAACTGGTTGTATAGTAAGTCTGATATGCAATCCTGACCTGAAAACAAAACAAAATTGTGATTAAGTTTTAAAAAAAGAGGATATATAAACATTCTTGTAAGTTACTATCCTCTATTTACTTATATGCATGGATAACTACTGAAATTATGAAATGGTTTATTGATTTTACTGTCATTCAGATACCTTATCCTTGGGAAGACCTGTCTTGCTGAAATACAGCTGGCACCGATCGTCGGCTTTGATTCGGAAATAGTAGTTGTCAGTCTCCGTCGGAACAAAGAAACCACTCAATCGTGCCACAAAGTTATCAATTTCAGTGGGCCACACATAGGACAGTGAATCGATCCACTGGACGGAATATCCAGATCTACTGGAATTATAATTCAGGACGTCCTCTAGAAGGTACGGTGTGGAATTGTTCCACATCTCCATTTTAAATCCTCTTCCACCTACAAACACAGTTTAACCAGAATCCATTAAAGCACAATTCTGTTTATAAGACTTGTTTTAAATGTAATGTAAGTTAATAAATAGTATATAAAAGAGACCAGGGCTTGTTGTCACACCCTTTTACTTCACATATAAAATGTATGTAACAATTATTTATTTATTTATTAAAAAATATATATATATATTAATAATTTGTAAAGTTTAGATGGATGTATGGCATAATCAAAGAAATGACTTCAAAGGAATTTTTAAAACTCCAGTCATCTTTGTCTCAGATATGTGATGGGCTCTGATATGCAGTGTTATTCTAAGAAAACGTTACGTGACAAACAAGGATTATGGTTTTAGTTAAGATAACACGTGTTCTCACGTATGAAATGCAGAATTTCACTGTCATGCAAAGAAATATTTACGTCACCATAAGAGATCTGATATCAGATAAGGTTCTCACCAGGAAACACTGTCATATTGGTTCTTTCATAACTAGGAGTTGTGCAGATTATCTTCTCATTTGAAACGCTCTGAATCTGACACTCACGACCTGAGGAAAAAAAGATATTAATAAAAACATAAAAAATAATTTTAAAACATTTAGATAATAATGAATAAATAATAATAAAAATGAATTTTACATATAAAAATATTTTAAGTATTTTCTATGTATATATTTAATTACTGAATAATTATAATTATATATTTTATATATATACTATGTATATTATTTATATACCTCCTACTAAGACCATAGCCGGCTTGTCCGTCTCATCAAAGTAGCGTCCCTGAATGGTCAGTAATGTGCCACCGAGTACACTGCCCTCAGAGGGAGAAACTCCTGTCACCTCTGAAAATAACCATCACACACAGGCCAGGTTTTTCAAAAATATCTGATTTTGTACATGCAATCACGTTGTATTATTTAAGAAGAGTAAATTGTTCGCACCTGCATATGTCTGGAACATGGAAATCTTGTTCAGTGCTGACACGATGAAAACCCCAAAGTCGGGCAAGCTCCTGAAAAAAGAAAATATGCATTTTGTCTACTTTTCTGTCAACAAAATGTTGAGACTTTTATGTAAAATTTAATAAAGTAAAATCAAACTTCCACTGACCTCCCAAATTCACTGTCGAGAATGTAACTGAGGTTGTGATGACCTGAAAACCAACGACATTTAATCTAACAAATCTACAGTGAATGAATAATTTTTGAACATCTTGACGTGTCCTCACCAACATATGTTCCAGTCATTTTACAGCTCATATATCCCCATTCGCTAGTCACAGTATCCAAATAGAGGCCATACCTGAAAAAAAACATAATGTGTATTTGCGGAGGGTGCGTGCATAGTAACAAATGTTAACTTTTGTGTGTAACCAAATTGAAAAATGCTTACTTTTCATCTGAATTGGGTTTCAGAAGTTCACAAGACATGCCCCCCATATACGCTCTGTTCAAAGTAAACACACCTTATCTCAAGACACAGAATAGATTTATCATTTAGCTGTATTTTTCCACTGTGTATTAAATAAATACAGACCTTAAAAATCTCACATTCAGGCCATTTGAACTTTTGTCTGTGTTGCTTCCGTATACGTCAGTATAGATTCTTCCCCTCAGTGTCACCACAGTCCCTAAAGTTCATTCAGTTTTAAATGAAACGTGTTGTTTTTATAAACCAAAGCAGCACAAAGTAATGATAAAAACCAAACAACCTCACCTGGGGGACCTGAAAGTGGACGGATACTTTGAATGCTGGGTGTATGATATGAACGGGGCTGTGAAAACAGTTTTGGTAAATAATTTGTAACATTTTGCAGACAGGATAGGAGTATTATGTTTTAATAAGCAGCACAATGAAGTCTAACTTACAAAGAACATGCAAAACCACGCCCATCCATTACAAATGCGATTTGAAGGAATTGGCACGCCGTCCACGCTGACCCGCACCAAATAGTTATCTTCTGGCAGAGCTCTAAACATGATGCAATATAATGTATTTTGAGAATCACATGCCATCAACGATTTACATAACATTATGCAGTACGGCTAGTTCAAGGAAATAAAATTTGTATATCACAGACAGGCAAAGCAAAGTCTTAAATGGATGGTTTATGAACAAAAAAAAAAAAATACTGAAATTTAGTAAGTAATAGTACTCAGTTTATCATGGTAGTTCGCTATTAGCTAATCAGTTACTACTATTTTTTTCATATCTCCCAGAGAACTAAGAACTACTAAATACATGTTCATAATTAATGTTTTTTAAGCGAAGATCATAACCCACTAGTAATGACTCAGGTATTACCAAATACTTCAGAAGGAATTACTAATTATTTGGATCCGTATTCTAAAGTGAAGATCATGATAACTCCTTAGTAATGACTAAAGTTATTAAAAACTATTGAGGTTTTTATAAGGTTCTGGATAGTTATACTTCCAATGGCTTTGGTAACACTTAAGTTGTTACTAGTGGGTTACCATGATCTTCACTTTAGAATACGGATCCAAATAATTAGTAATTCCTTCTGAAGTATTTGGTATTACCTGAGTCATTACTAGTGATCTTTACTGTACATTTTGCATCATTTACATTATTATGAACATGTATATAGTAGTTCTTAGTAGTTCTCTGGGAAAAAATAGTAGTTACTGATCAGCTAATAGTGAACTACCATGTTCAACTGTGCACTATTACTTACTGATTGGTTAATCAGAGTTTCTTGTTAATCAATAGTAACTACTGGAATGTTAATAGTGCATTAGTCATTTGTTCCTGTGTAGTTATTCACTAATAACGGATCTGTATTCTAAAGTGTTACCAACAAGTCTTTTAGGTTTGCACAACACAAAAAAGAATTTTGAATTTCTCCCACAGAACATGTAGATAAAACTTTTCCTGATCCTGAGGTTGACTGACAGAAGTTGATCTAATTACTTCACTTCTCCTCAGTTTTAGAAATTACTCACAATTGACAGTCATACATTAGTATATAGCCCTAATTTCCCCTCCGCTGTATTCTTATTTGAGTATGTTAAAAATATTATTAGGAGTGGCACACTTACTGAATACAGTGCAGTGAATACAATTAAAGATGACTATAGTTCGAATATGTTTAAGTGATTGATTGCTTACCTTGTATAACACGTGATCTGAGTAGAGTGAGTGGAGTCTTTCTCGACATCACAGGGAACAGATCTGGTGCTCGACACCAGTGTCACTGCATTGCCAATGTTTGGGTCATTGGCATTGAGATTAAACTGACTGGCTTGAGCAAAACCTGAGGGGGGAAAATCACCAACACTATTAGAGACTTTTTAAAACATTTAAGCTGTAGCCTAATATAGCCAAAAATGTCCTAAATTGCAGAATGCTGGGATTTATTTAAGAACACATTAGTTAAGAACATATATTTTTTAATACCTTGACCCTCTATGGTCAGTCTCGTTCCGCCATTGAGGCTTCCGAGCACTGGGGTCACATTGGTGACACGCTGCGCTCCTGTCAGGACAGAGATTAGCAGAGGACAGTCTCTAAAATTTATTATGTCACGCTTTTAGGATGACAACAATTATATAAAATACGCAAAACCGTTAAAATTACTAAAAGAATACAAGCCAGGGCGTACCTGCGGAACTCCACAGTAAAATACAAACAGTGAGCGACACGTGAAGCTGCAGCCGCAGGTGCCGCATCCTGATAGACTCACAAAGCAAAGACACCTGAAGTTTTTGTATCCCTTCTGCAAAAAATGAAAAATATACACATACCATATGTGGGCACACTTGTCATTTGTATGTCAATAAAAATAAAAAAAACACGAAAAATGTCAACAGTAATCAAATTAACGTGTTTTGCAATGTTGAATATTCAATAAATATAGACTACGCCTATCTAATGAATATACATTCATTTATATACCCTGAATATATAAATAAATGCTATATATAATTAAAGATGTTTTAACAGAGATTGTTAAATGAGAAAATTATAGAAATTTAGAAACATTTCTTAAAAGTTCACACTGACCATAATTCAGACTCACATACCTGTTAAAGCTTCCTTCTGAAACTCAAACACCAGTGGTTGATTTGTTAAGAAGAGCTCTCTCTTTTTATACTACTTGCCCACAGGGTGGCAAGAGGACACTCACTTTTTTTTTTCTTCCACCTTTGTGTGTCAGGTGATCATGCATTATTGTCATTCTACTAGAGACATTTATTCTTTTCCAGTGTTCCGTAACAAACAATTGAACCTTCACAGATAACAGGTGTTTTGTAATATGCCGTGATCTCTGGGCTGTAATGTCAACTTTACCTTGATATTCTCTAATATGACTAAACTTGAATATTAGACTATTTGATTTTCCGTAGACGTAATCCATTTGAATAACCTAAAAGAAGATGGAATGAAGATTACAGATTTAGTTTATGTAATTAAAAAGCAGTAACTTGCTGTGGTAGTTATATCCAAGAGTGATCTCTATTCATCTTTGTTGTACTGTAAAGTATACCTAAATACCTTCTTTTGCATAAATAGGTCAAATTTGAATAAGGAAGCATGCGACAGTTTTTATGCTGTAAGAAGAATTAAAGATATTTCCACGAAAATTACACAAATTGAATAATTAGAATAAAATGTACATTTAATACATATATAGGCCTAGGCTACTCATTATTTTCTTGTTTGCAGTTAGTGTTGACATTTTCAAAATCAGTTAGCTTACAATCCTGTCATGTTTCTACTTTAGTTAATACAGATTATGACAGTTACTTGATTTTCAATACTTGAAAATTATGCGTTGTCATTGTTTATGCCAAATTCACCTTTATCCAGCATTAACAAACACAGACAGGCTATTTTACTTTGTAGGCTACCGTTTGAATAGCTACCAGTAAGAAATAAAATCACAAATGTTCACGGTTACATCTTTTTAGATGTACACAAGTAAAAGATAAAACGTTAACAAATGTAGTTTATTGACAATTCATTATAACTTGTATTATAAATTATTTTTGTATATAAACGGAACCCGCGGAGACTCAATTTCCCAGAATCGTATGCGGTCGGTCCGTCTGAAAACTAGTCCGGGTCGACACGTAGGAAACGCGTGCATTACAGTTACAGCTTATTTCCTGTTACTAGCAACGTTAAATATTGTTTTTATTGGAATCCTTGAACTAAATATACTGTTTCTTTGAAATATAATTTTAATGAAATATGGCTTTACCAAATTGCTCATTGAAGGTAAACAGAGATCTGCTGGATCCCAATTTTGAAAGTTACAGGCTTTCACTGGACTCTATCCCTACTTACAATGTAGAACTAGACGCAGGTGAGAAAATAGCTTTATTTGACCTGCTTTATTGTCTGCTCTTATTTATTTTGTACGCGTTTATTTAATCCTTAACGTCACAAACTCATAAACAATCTTGTTCAAAACCAACTAGCTGTCGTCAACTACTGTACACTGTGAACTAACGTTACACTGTCAGTAACAGTCCTAAAGCTGCAGCTCTACAACATGTGCATTGCTCTTCATAAACTCCCAGATGTGTGCATCTTATTTATAATTTTAAAGTTAGTCCAAAGCTGTTTTTTCACGGGTGACGGGACATTTTGTCATCTCTGGTTTGGGATTCCTTCTCCAAGTCTGTTGTCATTTGCCCCATCAGTAATACATGTATGTGTCTTCTTTCAGCCGTGGCTGAGGTTAAACTGAAAGACAGTCAGTACACCCTGGATCATGTGAGAGCATTTGGTATGTACAACTACCTCCATATCGACCCCTGGTATGAAGACAGCGTCTACTTTGTGGACTGCAAGTGCCGAGTTCTCAGTCTAACAGTCACATTGGTGAGTCTCTTAATGTCTTTTCTGAAATATAGGTTATAACAGCCACATATTTGGATGAACTTCCTAAACTTTGGATGAATTTCCACCTCAGAGCACATTTTTCTATTATTTTTCTCCCTCATAATAGACATGTGGGTTATAAATACACAAGCATTCTTCTTGTAAAGTTTCAGAGAAAGAAAACAGGGGCCAGAGGATGTTTCAAATTATATAGTGTAACTGTTTTCATTGTATATTAATTGTTGAAATGTAAAATGAAATTGTATTTCTTTTTTCCCTTAATAACACATTTCTATGAAAAACATCAGCCTCTTGAATTTTGTAAAATTAATAATTTTTTATTCATTTAATATTTTAACACTCCCAGTTTCTGTTAATTAAAAACAAAACAAAACGAAACGAGCAGCACTGTCATAACAACAGTAGAAGTACAATAAGAAAATGTATATTTTTTGAATATTGTGTTGGGTGATGGGAAGGCCCTAAGAGTCAAAAAGGTTGATAACCGCTCTCTTATATGAGTGTTTTGGATTAGGAGATAAACTGTGTAGTTTTACAGTATTTCTAGTTTTTCTCTACCAGCAGAGGGCATTAATGGTTTATAGTAGTGTCAGGGATTCGAGGCAGAAGATTTTTTCCTTTTGATTTTGAAAGATTTCGATCTAATATTGAGCTTAACAGCCTCAAAAAAATAAACAAAATATTTATGTGCTTATTATCTTGATTGTTAATTTAATTCTTTATTTGATTGAAATCACAATCATGTTATAAATGATAGAAAGCAATTTATAGTGTTCACAGTGTATTAACATAATGTACAGTATTTCCATATTTATTGATTTTATTTTTGGCATTGGTATTGTACTGTAGTACATATGTGTACTCTTTCTTTTGCATAAAAAGCCACATTTGAATAGTGAAGCATTTTATTATTTTTTTTTTAATAATAGTGAAAGACATCTCCATCAAAATTATACAAATGTAAAATAACTAAAATAAAATTTAATAAGAAAAAATTATATTTTAGATGACCTTCAACTAAAAAACGAATCTTTAAAAATGTTAATAATTAACTAATTTAAAATGTGACATAATGGTACATTTTTTGAAATTTTTGAATTTGAAGTTTTTAAATAAGCTTTCCTTTAAAGTATGGTTTGTTAGGATAGGACAATATTTGGTTGAGGTACACCTATTTGAAAACCTGGAATCTCTAGGGTGCAAAAAATCTAAATATTGAAAAAATCGACTAAAGTTGTCTAAATGATGTTCTTAGCAATGCATATTACTAATCAGAAAATAAGTTTTGATATATTTACAGTAGAATATTTATAAAATATCTCCATGGAACATGATCTTTACTTAATATCCTAGTGATTTTTGCATAAAAGGAAAATTGGTACTTTTGACCCTTACAATGTATTGTTGGCTATTGCTATAGATATACCTGTGCTACTTATGATTTGGTTATGTAGTCCAGGGTCTATATATATATATATATATATATATTTTGTTTTAGTGTTTCCATTTTAATTTATAGATAAATGATTTAGATAAAGGAATAGTATTTCAATATTACTGCATCCCTACTTCCATCTGTGCAAAGATCCTTTTCTTAATTTCTTTCAGTTGTTTTATATGGAGTTTGATTTCAGATGCATTACCGTACAGTCTGAAAGGAATCAAACAAATGCATAATAAGAGGAAATTCACAGATGCATAATAAGATGAAATTCAGCGTCTCTACAGAATGTTTTGTTCTAAGCAAGTTTATATTTTCTGCTGATTGTAATTTTTTGTCATTCTTGCTACTGACATGCTGGGTTAAGAAATTTCTCGTTATAAAATGTGCCTGTTGCGTTATAATTACAGTTAACATACTGCAATTATCTCTCCTTGGGGACTGTTTGTGTTCTCTCAAAGGTACTAGACAGGGGGCATTTCGCTTCTGGGAAAGAAGTGAAAACTGAGATGGATCGCTGTTAATGTGTGCATCAAGCTCCATGGCAACCAAAGGCCAATTGCTACCTAATTCTTTGGAAAAAATTGCTACCTTATAAAGAGTGTAATTGATGATTATTAAGTTCATTGTGATCCTTTTCAAATTGCTGGCTTTGAAGTTCAGGAACACGCAGACTTGGTTATGTGTCACTTATTAGTTTCGTTTCTAAATTGTTTCTTTGGCTGATGTTTCATTTGTTTCACAGATGTTGTTTAAAAGACCCTAAAGCCCATGAAAAGACATAATAGTTGTGAGATAGGTGACAAAAGAAGTTATTTCACAGGATTCGAGTTGTAAACTTGCTAGTTTAATTAACTGAACTTCATCTGAACTGGTAACCAGAAAGTTGTTATTCGCATTCTTAATGGATCGATCTATGAATGTTCCCCATTGTAGGTACATGCATTTTCTTTTACAGTTTGCAGCATTATAAGCCTCCAAAATACAAGCACAGTTTAATGATGTCTGCAAGAAAATGCTCAGACTTCTGTTTTCTGATGGTGTAAGGATAGTCAAGGTGACTGAACGATTGACAGGCACCTATTGATGTTTTTCCAGGACACAGCCTTGGGCAAACCCCGTGAGATGTTCCGTTTTGAATCGGACCCAAGCTCCTGTGAGGGAGAGCAGCTCTGTGCTTCTCTGAGCCTGACCTCCGCAACTTGGGCCGCGCTTTCTGACGGAACCGGAAAGTTAACCCTTTTGCGCACCAGCAAGAGGGGAGAAAGTTCACATATTAAATGGGAGGTAGGGAGAAAATCAACCAGCTTTTTGGCTTAACATTTCCTGCTAATCAAACTGTTGGTCTTTAATTGATGGGTTTATTTGCAAAAACAGATAACTTTTAACTAATTTTTTTTTTTTTAATTAAAAAAAAAAATCATGTTTTTTATTATGTTATGTTTAGTTGTGTTTTATTGTGTTAGTTAGCTTTTTTTTTTTTTTTTTTTCAAAATAACCCAGCTGCAGTTTAACTGAGATTAATTGGAATGCACAATGAAAAAAAAACATGTTTTTGAAAATTGTTAAAAACTGAGTTATCTGTTTTTGCAAACAAAGTCTTTAATTGTTGGCTTAATTCTTCTGCATTCAATTCTACAACATTTTGGAAGATGCATTGTTTTTCTCCGCATATGAGATGCATATTTTGCATGGATGCTGTTTTATTTCACTCCCAGCCGATGTTCAGCGAGCGTCTGGGAGAGCCGTTTATCATCGTTCACAGCCTGGCTCATGTGCACTCTCATGTTCATACCATTGAAGTGCTGCTTCTGAGAGTCCAGAAAGATCCGTCTGATACCAAAGGCAGCGGTTTCTCAATCTCGCTGGAGTGGATCACTGTGGACAATTCTGCTGGCCAGAGTGAGAGTGAGTGTCTCCCTGCTGTTCAATTATTTCTGCTCCTCCTTTTAACCCTGAGCTGCAGCTTTTAAACCTGTTGCTGCAGCGCCAATTTTTCTCGTCATTCGTCATTTTTCTGCATAAATAAACAAAAACAAAGAAGTTTGCTTATCTTTATAAGCAGAGTTTATTTGTTTGAATTTTCCAATTCAAATTTTCACTCAGATTTTTTTATAATATATAAAAGTTATGTTATAATAAAATTAAATCACTATGTTATTAACAGTTTGTGTGAAAATGTAATCATTTAAATTAAAGCATTTTTAAGGACATTTTGGAAATCATGATATAATGACAGCAGGGTCAGAAATTAACTTTTCTATTAAGGGGCAATATTTACCCACGTATTTATTTCCAAGGGCATTTTTTACATTCGTGAGGGCAATTTTTGTAATCATCTTAGTATTATGGTCACTATACTATGTTGTCTTTAAAAGAGAAGTCCATTTCCAGAACAACAATTTAAGCTAATGTACTCACCCCCTTGTCATCCAAGATATTCATGTCTTTCTTTTTTCAGTCGTAAGGAAATTGTGTTTTTTGAGGGAAACATTTCAGCATTTTTCTCCATATAATGGACTGATATGGTGCCTTGAGTTTGAACTTCCAAAATACAGTTTAAATGCGGCTTCAAACGATCCCAAATGTGGTTGCAAATGATCCCAGCTGAGGAAGAAGGGTCTTATCTAGCTAAACGATTGGTTGTTTTCATTAAAAAAATACAATTTAAATACTTTTTATTCTCAAACGCTCGTCTTGTCCTGAACTCTGTGTATTCTGGTTCAAGACAGTTGGGGTATGTCGAAAAACTCTGACCGTTTTTTCCCTCTCAACTTCAAAAATCATTTCAAAATCATCCTACATCGCTGAAGAAGTTCCGACCCAGTCTTTGCAAAATGGACATGCAGAAAAGATCAGACGCCCTTAACAAAAAAGGTAAAACAGTGATATAGGACGATTTTGAAGTTGAGGGAGAACATGGGATGGGAGTTTTTCAGCATACCCTAACTGTCATGAACCGGAAAAAAGCAGAGGTCGGGAAGAGTAAGACAAGACAAGTGTTTGAGATTAAAAAGTATATAAATTGTATTATTTTTATGAAAATAACCAATCGTTTTGCTAGATAAGACCCTTGTTCCTCGGTTGGGATCGTTTACAACCGCATTTGGGATCGTTTGAAGTCACATTTAAACTGCATTTTGGAAGTTCAAACTCGGGGCACCATATCAGTCCATTATTTGGAGAAAAATCCTGAAAGTTTTCCTCAAAAAACATGATTTCTTTACGACTGAAGAAAGAAAGACATGAACATCTTGGATGACAAGGGGGTGAGTACAGTGTCTGTAAATTGCTCTGTTCTGGAAGTGGACTTCTCCTTTAATGTCAAACACTTGAATTTACCCAGTTACTTTAATCAATATTTTAAACGGTTGTCAATAACAATAGACTGTTTAAAATTGTAGACTATCTAAGTTATACATATAAAAGCAGCTCATAGGGCTGCAATATTATGACAGAAATCATTATTGTAGATTATTGATCATTATATTGTAATGATTATTAATATCAATATAGAAAACAATATTAAAATGTTTTTGTTTTGTGTCTGCGTTTTGGGCACGTCACATTCTGGCTTCACAGACAAACATTTTCAGGTATTTTCAGCTCTGACTAATCTAAGTTCCTCTGATTGGCCAGTTCATTCCTAAGTTTAACAGGAATGCATTTGATTGGTTATAAGGCTCAACGTTGCACAAATCAGTGTGTAAAAGCAATCTGATGCTGTGAGTAGATCTAAATGTAATTCCGCAAATGGACACTTTTTATTCATTTTCACATTTCATTTTAATCGCGTCAGCCATAAAACATTGTTTAATAGTGCAGGGGCATTTTTTGACCTCTTTTCCTTGAATTTAGGGGGCAGTTTTGTTCATTTTTGGTGGCATTTTTGCCACCTTGTAGCTATAAGAGGGGGGACACAGGAATTTTTTCTGATCATAAATTTATAGGTTTAGTTAAAATCAGTCTCGGCCAATAGACTAAAACATACACTGTTTCGGTAGTGACATGAAAAATGCGGGACACTTTTTCTTCTTTTTTTTTTTTTTTTTTTTTTTTTTTATAACAAAGTTTAATAATTTACAAAGTAAATATATATTTTTTAACTTCACTTTCTGAAAGAATCAAATTCAAAAAAATTATTTCAATATCTTTTTAGGTTAGGATTCAGGACAGCCATCTTCCAAATGAAAGTACACAATGATGATTTTATATATATTAAGCTTACTTATATTTTAAATATTATTGTGGATTTCAACAGATAATAGAAGGATCTTAATAAACATTTAAGATTTGAATACTTAAATGCTTTTTAAATGTGTTTTTTTGGTTGTGGGTACCAATTCTGTAGAACGGCCCAAAAAAGAAAATACACACTACCGTTCTAAAGTTTGGGGTCGGTTAGTCTTCAGTGCTCACCAAGGATGCATTTAAGTCATCCAAAATATAGTAAAACAGTAATAATATTTTAATGTGTTTTAAAATATAATTTATTCCTGTGATGGCAAAGCTGAATTTTCATTGGACATTACTCCAAACCTTCAAAAATCATTGTAATACTCCAATATTTGGTGCTCCAAAACATTTCTTATAATTCTAAATAAAACAACAACAAAAAATCTCACTGACCTTAAACTTCTGAACTTTAGTGTCTAATAAAACCATTATTGTGTACAAATAACGACAGTGTATGAATATTTTAAGTTATTAAAAAAGGGGGAAAAAATGGAACAAATAAAAATACAGCTAGTAAAGTGCTTTCTTTCTTGCAGATGAGGAGAGGAAGTATGGTGTGAGGAAGAGGAGGGTGATGAAGGGCAAGTCTGTCCCGCACTACGCTGCCGTGGAGCCTCAGGGTAAAGGAATCAGTGTAGCCTCTGAGAAACCCTTCGCTTTTACTGAGGTGGACGGACTTCCACTTGAAGAGCCACCTGCTGAGGATATGGAGGTGGAGAACTCAGGTGAGAACCAATGGCTGGGCAAACAGAAGGTCATACTGTCATAAACATGCTAGACAAAACTGTATGATTTGTAATAGTCCCGAATGTTCATCTAAACTTCCTGAAAGTAAAATTTCACTCTAGGTTGCGCTTCTAAAAGCCTGTAAGAAAAGACATTTGAAGTAGTCACCAATCAGCCTGGAAACTCTCGAGTGCTGCAGTCTTGAGGAAGCGCACTTTCAGAAAATGATTCAGAGGCTGTATCCATAGAAACATCAGAAAGATTCATTCAAATAGAATTCCTCAAATAGACTCTGATGAGGACTGGAGAGGACCATGCGCTTCTGCACAGCAGTGGTCATCAGTTGGATTCATTTTTCATTTTTGGCTAGGAAGTTTATGTAAAGTAGGCTGGTTTGTTTTATGTAAATATGGATTGGCTGGTACGAAATACATCAAGTTCGATGTGAAGAAACCAAGCTTAATTTATAGCATGTTTTTCTTGCAATCGTATATAGGACGCTGTCATAACAATTGGTTTACTTATATCTTCTGTGATTGGAATTGGTCATACTGAATTAAAGGAGATGTCAAACTTTCAAAACAAAGATTCACATATAATGTACTCTCCCCCTTGTCATCCAAGATGTTCATGTCTTTCTTTCTTCAGTTGTAAAGAAATTATGTTTTTGAGAAAAACATTTCAGTAGGGATGGGCGATACCTTATCGTTTGCGATATACCGGTAATAATTTTCCCCACGATCAGAATTAGTCTTCCCGCGATAAAGTCTAATTGTTGACATATTTCTGTGTGCGACAGTATAGAGTGACATGCTAAAGGCAGACATAAAACTAGTATATTGCTAAATGAGGAGCTCCAATCTGAAACTGGTTTGGTCAAAACTGTGCAGTGCGACAAAAATTGGTCTGAGCCTTGAATAACGTTAAATGTACTAGTAGCAGTTTTGTGTGTTTCAGCCTGTTTACAAACCTGTTGTCCAACAAAGATATAATTTATTGACATGCTTTTTCTCTAAATTAACTTCATAACATAGTCAAGTGTTTGAAATAACCTTTTGCGATCATATCACAGAATGAGGCAGAAATCATACTATTTTATAGTATTATAAAGTCTATGTCGATTAGCATTGCTTTATAAAAATACCCAAGATTGCTTGAAGAACACAGACAAACCATATATTGTAGCAATCGTATGTTTATTGTCTTCTAGTTTCCTCAGTTAAAATTTCTCTAGAGATTAGAGATTCCTGAAGCGTTGTCAGTACTATTACTTCTACTATAAAGCATATGTGGAGTTTCTGCGCAAGGGCACCCCCCGGCTTCCGAATGAGAAAGAGCTTTATTGCCAAGTGTGTTTCATACACAGGGAATTCGTCTTAAAGGGGGTCATTGGATGCTAAGTTCACTTTTACATGTTGTTTGAACATTAATGTGTGTTGGCAGTGTATGTACAAATCTACCCTATAATGATAAAAATCCATGCAGTGGTTTTTAATTAATCTGTAAAAATAACATTCCCATTTTCAAATCGAGCTATTCTCAGATGCCTGTCGTTGTGGCGTCACACCGACAGAGGCCGCTCCCACGACAGTTGATTGACATGAGCGTTTTACCTCAGATCAGTTGTAACAGTCCGCCCTCTTTGTTTT
>JAHKKF010510862.1:0-10083 GCA_019740295.1 Labeo calbasu | reverse complement strand
CAATATCCAGCAACTTCGCACAGCCATTGAAGAGGAGTGGACCAACATTCCACAGGCCACAATCAACAACCTGATCAACTCTTAACCTGATCAAGTCTTAGAGTTCAGCTCATGAAAAATTGGGGCAAAAACAAAAGTGTTGCATTTATAATTTTGGTCAGTGTAGCAAACTTGTGTCAAGAGTGGATTAATTGACTGTGTTACACAAGTATTATTGCTGCAAATTTAAACAAGAGACAATTTAATTAAAATTTATGTTTTGTTTATGAAAATATATTTCTAAACATACCATATGCACAGTAGTTCTAGGCTTCCATGTTGAGTACAGGCCCAAAACACTACAATTGTCAACTAAGTTAACTGTGTAACATGGTGGACAGTAGCAAACATAGATGGTATTTTATGCACATATTCCTGCAGATCACCTTTATTTATATAGCACTTGATACAATATAGATTGTTTTGAAGCAGCTATGTCAGGTCATGTTTGGGTTTTTGTGAAAAAGAAAACTTCACATTTCTCTTCACATTGTCAAATTCTAAATGTACCCCTAATTACAGAATGACACATACAGCTGTGTTCGCCTTTTAATACTTTCCATTGACTCCTATTGTTTCTGTTGTTTACATTTTATTAAGAATTATTATTTTCAATTATAAAGTTGTTTTCAAATAGGGACCACTGGCTGCTTCCCACAATATAGGTGATTTCAAGTTTTACGATATCTTTCGGGGGAAGTTTAGTTTCCACAGTTGAGGAAAAAAAACATGTTGACAAAGTGACGTTTCATATGGAACAGACCATAACAGACTTTACTGATTTTAACTGTTGAACCTAAACTGCAGCCTATTATTTAAATGGAAAAAAAAAAAAACTTTCTGGTAAACAAGATAAAACCCTTTGGCTGTTGAAGTGCTTCTTAGTCTGTATTTAGTGTTTCCTGACAGCAGATGACAGCAGAGAGTCTATTTGCAAACCAGACTTGCGTGTACATTTGATATTAATGTTAAATCATATTACATTTATATTTATATATTTTTTTACCTTAACTTTGTTTATTTTTATTAAAAATGTGTGTGTGAGATTTCATGGTTTCAGAGAATGTTTGGTCACTTTTCCTGCTGTCCAACCTGCTGAAATGAGCAAAACAAGCCTGGATATTCAGCAGGTTGTTCACTGTCTAATCACCTACATCTAGTTTCACATAATGCAGAGATGAATTCTTGTGGTTTGAATTTGCAACCAATAATGTGAAGGTTCAGTGATCACACAGTGCAGCATTTTCTCACAGCAGAAGTCAGATTTCTAGAGGTAAGTGTTTGTGAACGGGGTCGAGCGTCAGTGGCTTGTTTTTGATGTGGGATACACTGGTGTGCAAAACCCTCCCATTTCTGAGAAGACTTAAAAGACGAATTAATTGTTCATCCTTGTTCTGTCACAAGATGCATCTGCGAGTTGCCATCGTTCTTTTTTTCATTCTTGTCACTGGAGGTACAGTAAAAACATACAGCATATTTAATTTTTTTTTTAATGTACATACAGACGTCACTGAATGTCTCTCTATGTCTCTTTGTCATTTAAGGATTCTGTCTGGACTGTTATGATTGCCAGGGTCAACCAGAAGGTCCCTGTGAAATGATAACATGTGACGACGAACACAATTGTGCAAGTAGAAAAATAGCTGAATATGAAAGCTCAGAATATTTCGGTAAGTGCAGAATTACTGGTTTAATTTACTGGTGCTGCTCGAGTGAAACTTATCACATGACACAAAGCATTTTTTTATGGCCAAGTGATTGTTCCCTTTTTTCATGGCAGAATTTAGACCAATTTCCTGAAAAGTTAGGTAGAAGTTTGGTAGTAGATTCATATCAGTGGTGGACATCGTTGAAGGCATAGCATGACATACCGAACAACTTCCTCAAACTAGTTCACGTCTTTGACACATTTAGGTCAAAGTGGTACTTCATCTGCAAATGTGTCGCAACTGCTTTGGTTTCAAAAATATACTAATATACTTCTGTAAGTGATGACTTCATGTCATAATGATGAATGTCATTTATGGCTCTTTACATGTTCAATAATACCTAATAAGATGAACAACAAAAACATTGCACAGCAGTTTTTATGACATCAAACTATTTTGTTGTTGAGGAGACCTGATTTTAATGTAAGGTTGGCTTTTATTTAGCATACACCAAGATCAGAATTGGCACAGATAGGCCTAAGTTACTAGTATAAGTTACTATTGAGATAGATTTCATTTTTGTCATTTACTGACGTCACTATACGTTTTCTTTTTTTACATTACATTGAAGAGCTGTTCATTAATTCATAGTTTTGTATTATTAAGGTGAAGAAGTGACCACTGCTGCAGGTTGTGCAATGCCAAATGAATGTGACTCATCCGTCCAGTGCTGCGACACCGACTTGTGCAATAAACAAAATGACTCACGTATCAGCCAATACTCAGGTATATGCTACAGTGTGCTCTAAAAAATATGCTTAGATTGTTATGAAGTCTTAGAAATTCTCATTTTTGGAGAAGGTTTTAGTTGGATATTGGAATATTGGAATTTGTCCTTAAACCAAGAAAAATGTAATAATCAAAATGACATATTTAAATGTTTTTCCCATGAAAACTTTCAGTACATTCAGTAATGTTTTATGAGAATGTTCTGAAAACATTGTTAGTCACATTTTAACTTAGGAACTAAGCTTTTTTTCATAATGTTTCATTACGCTCTTTTATAAATACTCGTCGACCAAACCACTGTTTCAGCAGTCAATCCTAGATGTGGATTGTGGTTTAAATAATCTTTGTATTGATTATACATAGCCTATATAGGTCAGATTTTCTAGCTTCTGTTAAAACTAGATGCTCTTTGGAACATTCTTTAAATCTTTGAATTTAATTTTTAGATGCACTTTGTTAAACCCAATAGCTAAAGAAATGTTTGATTAGATGTTACATTGTATAAAATAAAAATGATAGATTGTTCCCTTACAGATTTGACCTATGACTATTACTATGTTGATTATTCTAATGGGAAGATATGTTACACTTGTGAAAAGGAAAACTGCTCCCAAATACAGAGTTGTGTGAGGGATGAAGACTACTGCTTCACTGCAAAGGGTGAGAACAGCAATAGAAGAAGAATAAAGAAATGTTTTGCCACTGGACATATTTACCTTTGTGTTACCATAAAAGCATGATGTAAAAATTAGAGGTCTTATTTTGTATTTTCTAAATAGTATGAATTCCCTAAAGACAAGGTCAGTTTAATCTGTTTTACCATGTCACCTCTTTTTTTATTTTTATTTATGACTTCTGTTTTCTTACCTTTCTCTAGGAGATCAATATCAGTCACACACTGTAAAAGGATGTGCATCTAAACACACGTGTGAGGATCCACCAGATTCGTTTGGCCCTGGTTATAGTATCACATGTTGTTCAGAGGATCTGTGTAACGGTGTTCAGAGCGTCACTCAGAGCTTCCTGTTTCTCTGCTGTTCAGTGTGTGCTGCACTGAAAGCAGTTCTTTGAGTGCAGTGGATATTTCATATGTAGTTATTAAATACAAAGGTGATTTGAAATACATCAGAGACTGAACCACTGACACACATAAACATCATGTACATAGGCACACTGCAGCATGTACTGAGCTAATGATATTAACTAACCACTAAACAGAACCCTCAGAAAATTGGTTTAGTATGTTTATTTAGTCATTTGAATTATGGGGGCAGTTTTTATGCCATCATAATCAATGAAAACCTGAATACAACCTACATTAAGAGGCCATATTTGGCGGCATAAGTAGGTAAGACCAGTGCAGATTTCACACATATGCATCCACATTGGCTTTTAAACACGCAGCTGTTAGTTTTTCCCGTAGTTGGACTTTCCATTGACTTCTGTAGTTTCTGGTACATCTAAAAGTCAAAAACACCATTCCACATTTTTACAATGTTATTAAAGGTGCAGTGTGTAATATTAAGAAGGATCTATTGACAGAAATGTAATATAATATACACAGCTATGTTTTCAGAGGTGTATGAAGACTTTACATAATGAAACGTTATGTTTTTATTACCTTAGAATGAGTCATTTCTAGCTATATACACCGCAGGTCCCCTTACTACAAATTTTGCAGCGCCATTTTTTTACAGTAGCCCTAAAAGTAAATATAAAATGGGTCAAAACAATCCATTTTTCTATTATGCCAAAAATCATTAGGTAAAAATCGTAAGTAAAGATCATGTCCCATGAAGATATTTTGTAACTTTCCTACCATAAATATAACAAAACTTATTTTTTAATTAGAAATATGCATTGTTAAGAACTTCATTTGGACAGTTTTAAAGGCGATTTTTCCAATATTTAGATTTCTTTGCAGATTTTCAAATAGTTGCATCTCTGCCAAATAATGTCCTAACAAACCATACATTATTGGAAAGCTTGTTTATTCAGCTTTCAGATCATGTGTAAATCTCACATGTAAATCTTTCAAAAAAATTGACATTTATGTTTTTGTGGTCCTGGGTCACATTTTTGTCCTATGTTGGCAGTTGCTTCTCTGTGTACAATTCTCAACCTCACCGCTAGATGTCGCCAAAATTTACACACTGCACCTTTAAGTTGACTTGAAAAAGCCAGGTTACTGATCTGTTATTTAAGCTTCTTCTGAGTCAAAATTTAGTCAGTATCTCCTCCTAGAACTACTGCTACAACCATCAAATTCGGGTCAGATCTTCAGACTGTTTTGAAAACCAGACTTTCAAAACCATCCAAAATTATATAGACTTTCATTGAGGGGTTGAAAAGTTCAGGCTGGTTTTAGAGGGGTTTTGGCCACTTCTTTAACTGATCAGGGTGGAAGACCAGCTGGTTTTTATTTTATTTTATTTTTTGGGCTAGTGGAAGTTGTAAATGGCCAGTAACTTAAAAATGTAGTAGCTAAATTGGCTGGTAAGTGAAAAAGTTCATTTAGGAATTTTCCACATTGATTTTTCACTGGTGTTTTACTTATACATTGGTCTTTTTAATTACACATTTCATTTTGTGTCTGTGGACAAACAGATAATGTTTTGGCAGAGAGTTACCAGTACTATTTCTATTTTTTCTACTATTTGTTTTTGTCTCAAGGCCAATTCACACCACACAGACAGACGCCAACAAACACCAACTAAAAAGTTGGCTGCTGGATTTAGAATTTTATGAAAAATAACTGTCATGATCACACTGCCTCAACAGACAACAACAAACGCTGTTTGAACATGTTCAGTCGGGTGACAACAAACTCCGACCAACAGCAACAGACAGAGGCAAAACCCTGATCCAACAAAATCCAACAAACGTGTTTGTTGGCGTTTGTCTGTGCAGTGTAAACTGGCTTTTACAGTGTACTTAACTGATCAACAATTATAGGTGCAGATTAATAACAAGGTGTATTGAAAAAGTGCAACTTGGTTCACATGTGATGTGTGTATTGGCAGCTCTTTACAGGCTGATGTGGTATTCAGCTGGCCAGCAGTTCAATAGCTTCTTTTTGTGTAGTTGAGGGGGAAAATTGCTGTAAGGTGTTTTGAAAAACAAGTTGCTAGGTTAGTCTGAAAAATTCCTAAGTTGGCAACAATGAAGAGAGTTAGTGCACATGCAAAGCTTTTTTCATAATGTTTCATAAAGCTCTTTTTTAAAGAATATTTCGGCAGTCAAACCTAGATGTGGATTGTGGTGTGGAAAGTGCTCCTTTAATTGACTGTTACCATTTTGAATGATAACGGTTTCATTAAATTACAGTAATTCTGTGTATGTTTGATTGTTTCTTTTTCCTGGCTACGCAAATGAATCAAGTCATGTAGAGTGAAACCCATTTAAAATGCATGTATATACCAGATGGAAATGGTAAACGCATCTCGGCTGGCAGCTGTTTGAATCACAAAAAACAACTTTAATATCTTGGAAAAAGAAGTGCTCGATTTTGGGGATATGTATTTTACTGGGTGTCAGGGAACTGTTGTCAATATGCGGGAGACTCCCGGACCCTCCGGGAGAGGCGGGATGATTCGGCACTATTTCTAGGTGATCATTTAAATAATCGTTGTATTGATTATACAGTACATAGTCTATATAGATCAGATTTTCTTGCTACTGTTAAAACTAGATGCTTCTTGGAACATTCTTTAAATCTCTGAATTAATATTTCTCTAGGAAATCAATCACACGCTGTAAAAGGATGCATCTCTAAAGACATATGTGATGGTCCGCTACAATTTGTTTGTGCCTGGATATAATATATCATGTTGTTCAGCAGATCTGTGTAACGGTGCTCAGAGCGTCACTCAGATCTTCCTGTTCCTCTGCTGCACTGAATCCAGCAGCAAAGATCCTCCACATCAGACACACTTTAATTACTTTGCATTAAAAAAATTAAAAAAGTATACATTATCTAAGATCATGTTATCTTTTGAAGCCATGATATAAGAACCTCAAAAATACACTGGAGACACAAAAACACTTTGAAGATTAGGATATTTTTTATTTAACAATTTGGAACAAATTTGACAATTAAATTTTGGACCCCACTGTGCATATAGGAATAATAATAAAGATACACAACAAAATATTTCAAAATTATTGGGTATGATAATTATGCAAAGAAAGAAGAAAAATGCACGTTCATGCATGCATGACCATAAATCAAAAATAATGTGTCACCATATATTGATTGTGCAACATTATTAAACATTATTGGAGTGCAGTGGATATTTAATATGTACACTGTAAAAAATAAAAAGCACAATTTGTTGAGTCAGCTTAAAATAATTTGTTACCCTGCTGCCTTAAAATTTTAAGTTCAGTCAACTCAAATAAGTTTAGTCAACTTGAAATGTTAAGTTGTACTAAGTAACAACTTAGATATTTGTGTTTGCTAAACTTAACAGATGGGTAAGTAACCCAGCCACCTTAAAATTTTAAGTTGATTCAACTCAAATATCTAAGTTGTCACTTAGTATAATTTAACATTTCAAGCTGAATAAACTTTTTTTGAGTTGACTGAACTGAAAATTTTAAGGCAGCCAGGTTACAAATTATTTTAAGTTGACTCAACAAATTGTTTTTTACAGTGTATTTATTAAATAAAAAGGTGATTTGTTCAAATGTTTGAAATAAAATTTATTATAATTTAAGACATTTAGCAGTTTTTCTTGTGCAGAGACTTGCAAGAAATCAAGTGTGTTTTTCTTAGTCAGTGAAAGCCACAAAACCACAGACACACATTACCACAATAACTTTACACAGGCACACTGCAGTATATATCTACTAACCCCAATATGCCCACTAAACCAAAACCTCACCATTTTTTTTTATTTGGATTAGTGTGTTTGTTTAGTCATTTGAATTACAGGAGCAGTTGTACACACTCTCAGAAAAAAGGTACACTTTTACCTTTTAAGATACAAGTGGCCGTTTTTTTTCTGTGCACAAGGATGAGCTTCTTTGCCGTGAAATTGGCTGTATTTAGTGTCTCCTGACAGCAGATGGCAGCAGAGCATCTCTTTACAAACGAGACGTTTACATTTGATAACATGAATGTTGGTAAAATTATATCAATGAAAATATACTGAAAAAAATAAAACTTAGGTTTTCAGTTTACCTTATTATTATTTTTAACTGCTCTTCTATTATTTTTAACTTCTATGAGAAAACCTTATAAATCTTATTGTTTAAAAACTTTGACTGAATGTGAAAGTTCAAGAATGTGATGTTGAGGCACAATGCTGAAGTCAGACTTGTTGAAGTGAGTGTGTGTGGGAAGTAGGCAAGCATCAGTTGTTTTTGCTGTTGGCTACTGACAACTAGTGACGAATAACAAACATCCTCCTATTTTTGTTCACTCATATTCCGTCATAAGATGCATCTGCGAGTCTCCATTTTTCTTTTTTTATTCTTCTCACTGGTGGTATTTATGCCATAACTAACTCAGTGTATGTGCATTTTTTCTTTCTTTCTTTCTTTTAGGTGGCACAAAGATAGAAATCATTTCTAAAAAGTGTGCTTTCCCACATCAGTGTATAAGCTGGTCTGTCAGCACAAGCAGCTGGAAGAAAAATTATGCTGCCCAGTGCTGTGACACTGACTTCTGCAATAAACAAGATGCTCCAGGTATCATCCTTTTTTTTATTATTATTTATTTATTTATCATAAACTAATGACTGTCTAATTATCAGCAGCATAATTAAGGTATATGCTACAGGTCACATGATTTAAGTGCTTTAAATAACTGTTAGATGTTGTTGTCCATCACTGATCTGTTTGGTACGTAGGTAAGAAGTGTTCAAGGCTAATTATGAAGCTAAATGCTCTTGTTAGGAAAAATGTGTTACCTATCCTTTCTTTGAGCTCTCATAAGTGCTATGGAAAGTGATGTTACACTTGTGATTGGGAGGACTGTTTAAAAACACATAGTTGTTGGGGGAATGAAGACTACTGCTTCACTGCACGTGGTAAGAATTTACTAATGGAAGTTTGTAGAAGTTTTCTTCTAGAAGACAAGTATTTTCCTATCAGCATGTAATATTTTGAATATACCACGTAAACTGAATGTAGGCCAGTTTTGATATACTGTCACCTCTGTGCGTCATATGGCTTTTACTTTTGTTTTGAGTCTTCATCTCCATATTATGCAGTGCCTTTCAGAGGATGTGCATCTAAATCTGTCTGTGATCAGACAGAATTCATTTTAGGACATTATGGGAACATCACATGTTGTTCAGGGAACCTGTGTAACGGTGCTCAGAGCGTCACTCAGAGCTTCCTGTTCCTCTGCTGTTCTCTGCTCTCCTTCATCCTGCTGCACTAAATCCAGCAGCAAAGACCCTCCACATCAGACACAATTTAATTAATTACTGCACATTAAAAAATAAAGCATTCATTTTCTAAGATCATGTGTTTGAAGCCATAACATCAAAAATACAGTATGGCCTAAAACACAGTGAAAATGTAGGATAAGTTTTTATTGAACAATTTTGAACAAATTTGCATACTGAAGTAATAATAAACATACACAACTAAATATCTCATAATTATTAGGTATGATACTTCTGCAGTGAAAGAAAAAAAATGTGACATATGTATATGCCCAGACATGACCAAATTTACTGTCTAGCTGGGTGGTTTCAGTTTCTCACCTGTAACCGCATCAGCACAGTGTTTATGTGTAAAAGAGGAAACATGAAGTACAACTATTTGCAATAGGGTCTGGCTGCAGACTTCTGCAAGTGACGTCATTTGCAGTCTATTTTATTTTTTACTTTATATTATATATTTATTGTTTTTTTAATTAAATCTCTCAACATTTTACAACAGCAGCCAGGTGGTTACTAAACAGACACATATGTTAACATTATGAGAATAGGCATGCTGGATTTTATACTGAGCTAATGATATTTTCTAACCAAGCCTTCACAGAAAATGATTTTCATGTTTACATTTCTAGTAAAACTTAATTTAGTATTTTTGATTAGTTATAGAGTGTTTTCACGTTACGTCACCAATCCGGAAGTTGGCCATTGCGGCGGCATTGAGTGTAAACAATAGGTGTGTTCGACTTAACGCAGCGCTGCGCAGCTCGATCAAATTCTGACTTGTAGCAGTGTATGCCGGTTAGAAATTTTGTCCGACTTGAGGCGGCGCCGACGCCTCGTGACTGTCACGTGTGGCATCAAAGTACCGCGATAGCGATTCGAGAGCAGCCGACTGACTCAGCCGGCGCAGTTTCTCCAGAGCGGCTGCAGGAGCTCTCTTGACCACATGGCTGTTTCACGATTGGCCAGATTCACCGCATGATTGGGTTTATTCTAACATCCTCAAGTCCGATAATGTATGGAGCTCATATTATGACAATACTTTTTGAATTTGAATTGTACAAATTTGAATTATTGACAAGTGTCATTTAACAAAACTGAATATTATATGGTATTTAACATAGTTCTGAATTCGATTTTTTTAAACTTGAATATTGAACATTTGAAATTGAACAACTGAATTTTCAAATCGCACATTTTCAAATAGACAT